>JBAJNP010006477.1:0-25463 GCA_036877545.1 Yasuhikotakia modesta | reverse complement strand
ACAGACCGGTGGGTGTTTGTCACATGCAGGTTTTAATAAGTGTCTGATCATTCAGGGAAACCACAGAGGATGCTGACAGTCAGGGAGATGCCAGCAGTCAGCCGGACACCATCTCCATTGCCTCCCGCACCTCCCAGAACACTGTGGACAGTGATAAGGTAAAAAAAACACACAATAATGTTGCTGTGACAACTGATGATGAAAATACTACCTGAAACTCCTAAATGATTTTATTTCCTTTTTTTTAGAACTTTTTTTTAACACCATTTTTTTAAGTCGTGGCTTCAGCCGTTCAAACACAATTGTTTTTGTAGCTAATTTGATAAAAAACGCAGATGTAAGTTCTACTTCACAGATATTTCCCCAGGAACTTTCGCTTAGCAATCAAACCTACTAGTAACAAGGCAAGTTTATTAACTCCGAAGTTATTATTTCTAAAGTTTAGAAGTAATAAAAAAACGTTTATTACTGAAACCTAAAATGTGCTGAAGTTATTTTTGCCTGCAGAATTAGTTTATCCTCCTGCTTCAACCTTTAATGTTGGCTTCTTCTTTTTCCATCATTTCCTGTCTTGTCCCACTTAAATTTCATTATAATTCACTATTTTTCCTCCTGGTGCGCCAGTGCGGCAAAACTGGAACACCGTTCCCCTTCACTCTCTGTTTTATGTGTTATTTCTGTGAAATGTTAAGATTACTTCAGCCCGAACTGAACCTCAGTCGAGTCGTTCCGCAGTTGTTCAGTTTGACCATCTAATTACAGACAAAGAGGCTTTGACTTGTTTCCTGCAGACAGTCGAACTGCAGGCACTTCGACTGCGACTCGTGTTGCTTTCCTCAGCGTGGTTTAAATCAAGACGCTCTGGACTTCAGACGGCACACACACCCACTGACCGCTTACTGACTGTCTGACGCATGTCGCTCACAAACAAGCTTTAAGATGCCAACTTCAGTCTGATTTATGGTTTATATGCCATAGTCAAAATCCATAATTATCAATCAACAATTGATTAGTCATAATTATAGACGTATTATTATTGTTTTGTCTCTTTCTGTCTGTCTGACAGCGGGCTGTCTCAGTAGTTGTTGTACAGCTAGTGTGTCATGCCATCGTGGTTTGAGGTTTGTGTGTGTGTGTGTGTGTGTGTGTGTGTGTGTGTGGGTGGGTGGCTGTAAGTACATTAAATATAGAACTATAAATACAATTCTCATATTTCTTATTTTTCTAGACAAGACATTTCTTGACTTATGTTTTTGAAAGTTACAGCTGGCCTTCTGTCAACGTTTGATACAAAGCTAACAAGTGTATAGATGTGTGTGAGTGTGTACAGTGTGTGTGTTTATTCTTTGAGTTTGTATTCTTTGGGGACAATATCTTTGCCAGAGTTTTTCTGTCAAACCTTTTGGGGTCATTTTTGCCTACGCTGCAGGGTTATGTGTGTCTGCATGTCTGCATACAGTGTGTATATTTTGAGGAGAGATGTGGTTAGTCTTTTTTGTTGTTTTTTTCTTTTGAAATTATTTGAAGTCTGTCTGTGTGCGTGTTTGTGTGTGTGTGTGTGGTGTCTGTTCATAGATACACACATTTAAATGCTCTCTGTCTTGACACATGAACATATGCGCACGCACACACATCTACAACTCATGTTCCTCCTTTTCATAACTGCCTTCAGTTTTTCCTCCTGTTTTTCTCTCACACTTTCTCGCTCATATGGGCAGAACCCTCTCAACTCTCTTTAGCTGTTCAAATTTAAATGACAGCTCAATAATTGTGCTCCAAACTCTCCAAAACTGACTGATCTTGAGTGCAGTCACTAGTTCTGTGTGAAACACTGGGAGTGAGAGGTTGGGATACACTGTTTTCAACCTGACTGTCATCGAATCAGAGGGCTTCAATCTGGTTGGCAGGCTGACTTCTGATTGGTTGGTTTGGAGGTACTGATAGAGTCATGCTCAGGTGGAGTTTCAGACGACACAAGAGAACCAGACCAGTGAGTAAAACTGCTGTGATGGATTTTAGACTTTTTGTGGACGTGATTATATGGGCTTGTAAAATTTTATTGCTGGTTGTTTTTTAAGGACAACTGAAGTTACAGTGTTTATAATTTAGATAGTTTAGAAGTTTAAATGGCTGTTTTGTTTTGTAATTATATAAGACTGTGAGCTAAAGTATTTAATTGTCACTGGGACATTTTGCAGAAAAGACGCATTGTGTGCGTTTGATGTATGTTTATGAAGTGAGCAAATGGGGCTTTATTTTATAGTATCAATATGACTAGTTAGGGTGTTAATGTGTTGCTTTTGTTGTTCATCTTGTGTTTTGAGACATCCTAAGACTTGTTTACCACTGTTTCTTCTACACCAAAGACACATTTAATTATATTATAATATTATTGCCACATATGATACTTATATAGACATATATGGTATAAAGTGGCAATAATATAATAATATCGGCACATTATTTATTTATATCAGAATGTGTGTTTAATAAGGTTTTATTAGTGGCTGTTCAGCTCTGGTGGTCATGAGCTCAACCAGTAAATCGTCCTCTGATGTAACCAGTACACCATGTTTTCCTGCATTTATTCTTATATTTCAGCAGCCTCTGCTGACATTTGCACTTGTGGGTGTGTGTGTGTGTATGTGAGTGTGTGTGGGTGTATGTGAGTGTGTGTTTGTGTGTGAGTGTGTGTATGTCTGTGTTTGTGGGCCTGTGAGCATGAGTTCACATTTGGATGGTGTTGTTCAGAAGGGAGTGGCTGCACAAGTTTTATTCCATGTGTCTGTTTATGTGTTTGGCTAGTCAGATTTTTAAAGCTAAAAACCTTTGATATGTTATGGTCAGTATTATAAGTGCTAAACGGCCCTATTAGAGATGGAAGCCTTTTTTTTTACTTAACTTTTTTAAATACTGTTGTTAAGAAACAACATATATTTCTTCACAAATAGATACAGTAAGAACAATGTATATGATATATGTAAATATTCATTAGCTACCGTTGTACACATTCATTATTGCAATGTGTACTATACTACTGTGTACTATAGTGGTGTGTACTATATTGGTGTGTATTGTAGTATTGTGTACTATAGTATAGTAAAGTGTGACTATAGTAAGTGACAAAATACAGAAAAGTAAACATCTTTTTTTCTTCATTAGCACATGTATATTTTTGTATTTGCAACTGATCTCAGTTCAGTTTGACATCTGCATTGGCTGTAAATGAAGGATAAACGTCAGCGAAGCATTTTAATGTGTTTCACATGGAACACCCTGTCTGTTAGTATAGGGATGTATAGATTCTGCATAGCTGTGAATTATGTCAGTATGGAAAACTGTGTTCCATATAGCGGGAATTCCTGCCCAGCTGTAAAGAATCAGGCTGGGAAAACACCCTGTGTTCCCCAGAGGAGGGCGTATCTCTCCTCCCCACCCTGTCGTGTGCTCCTCTGACTTCTCCAGCTGTCTGACACTCAGCAGAGACTATAGAGCTGTTATTAATGTAGAGCATATATTAGTGTGAGACTATAGAGCTGTTATTAATGTAGAGCATGTATTAATGTGAGACTATGGAGCTGTTATTAATGTAGAGCGTATATTAATGTGAGACTATAGAGCTGTTATTAATGTAGAGCATGTATTAATGTGAGACTATAGAGCTGTATATATTAATGTAGAGCGTATATTAATGTGAGACTATAGAGCTGTTATTAATGTAGAGCATGTATTAATGTGAGACTATAGGGCTGTTATTAATGTAGAGCGTATATTTATGTGAGACTATAGAGCTGTTATTAATGTAGAGCATGTATTTATGTGAGACTATAGAGCTGTTATTAATGTAGAGCGTATATTAATGTGAGAGTATAGAGCGTATATATTAATTATGAGAGAACTACATTAATTACTGCACAATTTCACATTGATAAACACATGAATCACTAATAAGCACATAATCATGCAAACAACATGTAAACATGCACATGCAACATTTACACTGTAAAATAAACACAGTTTAGTTTTTGTATCATGGCAGTGAAACAATGGCTTCTGTTGTTCTTAAATGAAGATCAGTATTAGGGTTAAGTGTGTCTGTTTGTGTGAATGAAGATGTAATATATGAAAATAAGATGATTTCCCAGAACAGATGATGAGATGAGTTCTGACAGCACTACACGGGGAAGTGGATTTCTCCAGGGTGGGACACTGGGTCAGAACAGAACCAGGGGCGACACCCATGGGCAGTATTTGAAAGGTTGGATGTCATCAGAGCTCAGAGACCTCCGTCAACATAACAGCTGTTCACACCTGTCCTCGCCTCAAACTCAGTGCTGTCTGTTTACACAAGGGTGTAACTCCACCCACCCAATAATGTGTGATAATCATATTTTTTCTTTTTTACTGTGTACTGGTACATCATTCATTACACCTCTGGTTCATACACATGGTAGGAGTTCACAAATATTGTTTTGTTTGGTCAGAGCTTCTAAAGAAATTATGCAAATCAGGTTTACTGCAAACTCAGCCACAAAAATAGTGTGGAACGCTGTTAGATCACAGGGAAAATCCCTGTCTTGTTTTCCCGGAGTGCTCCTTTAATCTGTCTTATTTTACCGGCATTTACAGCATCTGTAGTTATACTGTAGTTGAGCTGTACTATGTGTGATGCTTTTCTCATTCTGAAAATCAGAGATAAGAAACACATTTATACATTTGGCAGATGCTTTTTATCCACACACACAAACATGTCCCTGTGTGTGTGTGTGTGTGTGTCCCTGCGTGTGTCTGCGTGTGTGTGTGCCTGCATGTGTTTGTGTGTGTGTGTGCGTGTCCCTGCGTGTGTCTGCTTGTGTGTGCATGTATGTGTGCCTGCATGTGTTTGTGTGTGTCCCTGTGTGTGTGTGGGTGGAGATGTGTTAACTGATACCTGTCATCACTGTAGGGTGAGTTTAAGTCAGGTGGTGTGTATGTTTCTGTTGCTTTACTGACCCTTATTCATTTTCTTCTTTTTCTAAGGGACACAAACGCGTTGAAATTGAACAAATATTTTAGAGAACAGTTTATACAGAACCTTCATAAACAAATGTTGGATGTTTTTAGGCTTGTATTTTTGGAATTGGAACATGGAGAAATGTTTTCCTCTGTTAATCGGCCAACAAGCATGACTGTTAGGTAATGCAGATAATCTCAGGCAGATTAATCAGTCTAATGTATTGATCTGTCACTAAATATTGCTTGTTATTATTTTCATCCACACAGCATTGCTTATATGTAGCAAAAATAGCTTCAGAAGTGGCTAGCGTTGTTTTAATGGTGGTGTTTATTATGTGGTGCTTAACTGCGGTTGTAAACATTTAATGCTCTGTCCTGTCCTGTTGACTCCACTAGTTTTAATGACTTGGTCTCAATAAAACAAGTCATGTGAAAAAAACATGACACCCTCACATCTGTGGAATCATCTCTGTCTTTAGTAAAAGTTTCTTTGCTTAAACACACACACACACATCATTGTGGTGCTGCAGTCTGATTGGATAAGGTACTTTTAAAGCCATTGTAAAATATTCATACACACACACCCGTGACTTCAGTTGAGCTCTACAGCACATTAATGCAACAAGCTAATAGAATTATTACCTTTAAACTCTATATAGTTACACCATTTTCCTAACCAGCCTTCTTTTAATTGATCATAACAAAACCTCTCTCTCTCTCTCTCTCTCTCTCTCTCTCTCTCACTCTCTCTCTTTCTCTCTCTCTCTCTCTCTCTCAGTTATCCGGTGGCTGTGAGCAGACTGTGGTCCTGCAGGATTTTGTCGCAGGCTCTGCGGGTGAGCTGAGCATTCAGTCGGGTCAGACCGTCGAGCTGTTGGAAAGATCTGGAGAGCGGCCCGGCTGGTGTCTGGTGCGGACCACTGAACACTCGCCCCCTCAGGAGGGTCTGGTTCCCAGCAGCACCCTCTCTGTGTCTCATTCCCGTAGCAGTGTTGACATGGATTGCTTTTTCCCACCCGGAAAAGGTGAGAGTCACAAACACATCTGCCTATAAGTCTTTTTTATGGTATAATAAACGTATGTCAATAACAGCGTTAAAGGAACAGTTCACCTAAAAATCAAATGACCTCGTTTAAACATTCAGAACTCTGATGGTACTTTTAAACACTTTAGTCTCGCCCCTGACACTTACAGCGTGATGAAGAGCTTGAGTCCTGTATTCACAGGTTTTGAACATGAAGATGAGCAGATTCCTACAGAACTTTATTTTTGGCTTCACTGTCTCTTTAAGCAGCTGGTGCTCCAGCGACTGCAGTGGGACTGAAGGTTCCGCTGGTGTTTGATGATTAATTAACGGACTACATCAGCTCTACAGGGTGATGCTACCAAAGGCTTGAGTCTTTCTTTGATCTGATCCTCTCAGGGAACTGATGTAGATGTTTGAGGGTGAAGCTTTACTCCTGTCCACTCTCACAGGCCTGTGAGATGTTTCTCCACTGCTGAGAAGCAGGATAATATAATGCATTTATTTGATAACTTTTAGATGATTCATGCACAAACCAAGAATGTGAAGCATTGATTTTGAAGTCTTGTTTGGTGTTGTGTGCATGTCTCTGTTAAGGCCCTGTTGCGTCTGAAGTGAAACGCTTTGTATTGTAACCGCTCTACTTCCTGTTGTCCCTGCTCCTCACTTCCTGTGTTTAGTGGAGCACATTTCTAAACATCCCTGCCAGGACCCTGTGACCTCATGACCGTTAAAATCCGGATCTAAGAATAAATGGGGTGGGTGGGACGTTTTATGAACAAAGATTTGGAAATGCACCACAGGTCAATACGACAGCAGAACTATGTCAGTCTGTGCTGTAAACTATTTTTAACTCAATGTAAATTATCAAGTCATGTTGCTGCTAGCATGTTAGCTTGTCTTACCATTTTTTATTCTTATTATATAAATGTTAATGGAATATTTTAACTTGAAAGCTTTTGGTAGCATCTATGTCCTGATGTCTTAGCACAGAAAATAATGTTGATTCGCACTTTAGTTTTAAAAACATTAAATGCATTTCAGGTTTATTCTGTAAACATTTTGTTTTAATTTGTAAATATTCAACTTCAACATTGTGTTTCAGGATATCAAAAAGTGACGTGATGTAACTGTTACACAATAATAACTAATTGTTTCGATGGTTCTCCGCCTATAAACTAATCCACCAAGTAGTTTAAAATGAGTAAATGACACTACAGCTCAGGTAAAACAATGTTTGCTGAACAATGAAAATTCGTACATAACTGCTTTATCAAATTATGGGTTTCCGGTTTCTGCTTGCTTGTTGGTTTTCATTGTTAAGAGTGTTACTATAAACACATTTTCTCTTTGGTTGTACGAAACGAAGGATGAGTCAACATTATTCCTTTAACTGCAAAGTCTTAAAAGGGCCTGACTGCATCTGATGCAACTGGGTAATAATAAACAGTAGCATAGTAACAAAATAAGGCTTCAGTCGACACACAAGGTTCTGTCCAATCAGATGCTTCAGTATGCGCTCTGTTACTGCCTGTTCTGATGAGCTCATTTCCACCCTGTTGTTGGACCTTTACTGCAGTAAAACTCATAGTTGGAACCTTATTTTGCTGTTGTGTTATGCTGATGTACTAAACGTTGCCCTGTAACTAATAGTTCACTTATTCCTGGAAGGAACTGTGAGGGCTGTACTCAGAACAGCTGAGATGTTTTATATGTTAGCTGAGTATATTGTATATTGGATCCTTCTATATCTTTCACCCCAAAATGTTCTGCACCAACACAAAAACGTGATCATTTTCTGCCCATAGAGGATTAATTTTAAATCTACTAATGAATGGTGGGACATAAGTTTTTATCCTGAGCTAATCAAATATACTGCAGTAGATCAAAACTGAGGGTCCTGTAAAATCTGTGCTATGCTAAGTTATTATTTTAGAGATTGTTTAAGGCTCTCTGTCATTATACAATGTGTGATTGTACAAAAAGGTGTGTGTGTGTGTGTGTGTGTGTGTGTGTCTCAGCTTCTGCATAAGTGTGGATGAAAGTCTTGTGATGTAGACGCACCCTCAGAAATTGGGACACTGCAGCATGTAGTTGTTTTAGGATGCACTGACTTAGACACAGACTCCATTCACTGAAATAATCACACTGAAAAATTGAACATTTAAAAATGATTCATCAAAATTAAAGTCATTAACTCATTAAAATGTTTACACCAAAAACAGAAAATTACACTAGAAAGATTTTCTACAGTGGCAGAGCAAGTTTCAGTCATTTTGTTTAAAGTTTAAGTTTGAATTCCGTAGAATCTATATATTTCAGGAAATACACTCAGGTAACACAGTGAGAGTTTCCTACCATTGTCTTCTCAGTCCTTTATTCCTCTGTCTCTCTCTCTCTCTCTCTCTCTCTCTCTCTCNGTTTCCTACCATTGTCTTCTCAGTCCTTTATTCCTCTGTCTCTCTCTCTCTCTCTCTCTCTTTCTCTCTCTCTCACTCTCTCTCACTCTCACTCTTTCTCTCAGTGGCCCCTGGCCCCGCCCCCTGGCCCCCTGTTCAGTGTGTAGTGTAGCTCTGAATGTCCAGCTGAGCTTCAGTATTGAAGCAGACAGACTCTATCTCCACCTCTCTCTCTCTCTCTCTCTCTCTCTCTCTCTCTCTCTCTCCCTGTGTCACCTGTCTGTGAATACACATGTGAGGCAGTGATCTGGCAGCATGCGGAGCGGGAGGTTGTGTTGCTCATGTGGAATTTGTCTGCGCTGGATTTTGGGAAAGATTTGCTGTTGCGACAGGGCAGGTGTGTAAGTCTGTGTGTGTGGTGTGTGTGATGTGTCTTTCTGCAGTGTTTTGGGAGTGTGTGTGTTCTGGTTAATGATTGTGTTGTTTGACATTTTGGATGCATCTTTTCATCTGAACTCTGTTATTTAATGTAACGGTTCAGTGATCTGACGCCAAAGATCTCAGACGGCTCAGAGCTGTTTAGTTTGTGACTCAGGTGACATTTATTCACAGATAACAAGTTTTTATGTCAAATGCAAAAGCGATGAAGTATCATTTCCTTCTGTGTGACATTGTCAGTATAAAGTATCTGTTTGTGATTCTGAGCTCTTTGAGGAGAAATATATTTATATGCACAATATATTTGTTGTTGCAAATTATAATATGCATTTTTAAAATGAAGTACAACAGAATGAGGCTGAATTAAATGAGTTAGATTGAGGTAGAATGAGGTAGAATAGAATGAGGTAGAAAAACTCTTTAAGGAGCATTTATAAACTGCTCTGACCCTTAACATGACTTTTGAGAGTGTAATCTGAGCTGTGGTTGTATTGACTGTTTTTTTATTAATTTATTAATTTTTATTAAACAGTTTGATAAGTTAAGCTTGTACAGTATGGCACTTTGTTGGCTATATACTTGTACATTTAGGAAAACAGTATTATATTGTTATAGGTTTAACTATTTAAATTATATTTAAATTATATTATATTGTTATAGGTTTAACTGTTTAACTTATTGTGTTATAGGTTTAACTTCTAGGTTCTCTAACTTCTGTTTTGAATTTGTGACTGATAATTTATGTTTACTGTAAAGCTTTAAGAGGTGACATGTAACTAAATCAGCCCACCAACATAAAATGTCAGATTATTGTAATCTCTGTACACTCATATATTCTCTATATAGTCTCATATATAGTCGTTTCATATTTGTGTTTTCTGCCTTCTTATGCATAATTAATAAAAGTAGTCGCTGTGTGTGTGCATGTGAGTGTGTGTGTGTGCAAGCGTGTGAGAGTGTGTGTGTGTGTGGTACACTCTCCTCAAGCTTCTCTGTTTTCCTGTAACCTAATTTCTCCATCAACACACCAGTCTGGTGTTGACTCCGCTTTGAAGCTCAAATCAGGTTCTGTGTTCTGTTTGATCACATTTCTGAACCCTTAATCTGTTTTTTTGAAGAACATTGTTCTGTTTGAAGATGATTTTGTTTCTGCGTTTACCTTAGATCAGGGGTCTTCAGCCTCCGTCAGGCCAAAGACCCCTCGATAAATGTGGAGAGCTCTATATCATTATTATGCATATTTCAGTGTTTCTTTTTAACCTTGGCCTAATACCAAGCTTATAGTACAACCATAAGTCATTGACATACTTTGTTATAATGCTCACATTGTCGTCATTCCTGTAGCTCAGTTAGTTGAGCATTGCGCTAATAATGCTCAAGTCTAATAATGCATGGGTTTAAATCCCACAGCTACAAATATATACACAATTTCACTGTTAATTGCTTTAGATAAATACATCTGCCAGATTTATAGTAGTTATTAATATAGAATATATAATACCTTAATTTACTTCATACACTTGTGTGATGTGTGAGGGTCAGTGAATTAGCCCTGAATGAAGTTTGTGCCAAACAAAACACCAGAACATTCTCTCTTACTGGACAGAATGTCGGATCAGCAGCTGCATTCATGCATGTGGTGACTTATTTTTCAAGGCAGAATTACAGTCATTTTTACTAAGTAACAGTCTGATGATTCGTTTTGTTTGTTGCTATGATGGGAATGTGTGGGAATCAGATTCCTGCACAGCGACAAACTCTGAGGAAACGAAGTGTTACTCTAACAAAGGAGCATTATTCCTGCACTCACTCGCTGAGGGTGTTTCCTGAGGCGACCGACGCATTGATGAATATCTGGGTGTGGGGGGTGTTGGAAGGGCAGTTTCAGGGGTAGATGGAGGTAATTATTCTTGGTTCTCTGTTCGTTTCTCACCCCATGGAAGTTACTTACACAATATCTGTAAGAACCCATTTTTCATTTCTCTGAACTAGCCTTAAAAAACTTATCTGTTCACTTAAAACAACCAATTTAAAACTTGCTTACAGTAATAAACACTACCAGCCAGCCGTAATGTAAGTTTTCTAATATAGCCGGTCGTAACGTGATTTGAGGACTGGAGCTGTTGCGGGCCGGTAAGTGATATGATCAGTCTCCAGCGTTGTCATGGTGTTAGATGTCTTCTGGATATACTTCTGAACAGTATTTGCATAGTTTTGATGTTTATTTATAGCTCTCTCAGCTGGTTTGACAGCTCCTATTATAAGTGATACTTGACTAGCATTTTCAGCCCCTACAAACTGCACTCCAGAAACACGTAAGCCAATCAGATGTCAGCATTCCAGGCTATAAAACCCTTTTAGTTGTTAATGAAACCTTGGGTTGCCACGAAGAATGAATGATTTTCAAGTACTTTCAGGAACTTTTTGTTTTCTAAAAGATAAGTGTATAAAATTTTAAATAATTTTCTGTGGTGATCAAATCAAATGAATGTTCTGGGATACGCCTTAAATTCTGTGTGTTGTCCTGAACAAACCGTGTGACCTGATGTCCTGTGATGTACAGCAGAGTCACAGAACTCTGATCAGGTCAAGCTGGTTTGGCCACTCGGCACACGTCTTTCTGCTACCAGTTAACAGCACAGAAACCAGACAATTGTTTTTCCTTTCAGCTGAGCAGCACAGCTCTCACCTTTCTTAGCTAAATCAGTTTCTGTTGAATTAACTTCTGTGGGCTGCGATAATTCTGCTGAAGGGTTTTAAAAGTTCTGAGGTGATGCAGAGACTTCATTTGGGAGGTTGAGTTAATATATATTTAAACATTTCTGAGGTTATGTGTGTTTCAACATTGTGAGGTTATTTATTAACCCAGTAAGTTGTTAACATATTCATGTTTTTGTGTATAATGTTTAAAGTCACTGTAATTATCGTTTTTGTTCTACAGAAAACTATCCAGTGGGAAGTTCAGAGGTCAAATCAGAATCGTCTGCGTCCCTGCAGCCGCAGACGTCTGCAACCTCTCTGCCGACCGGTTCCCCCGGACCCAAACGCTCTGGAACCACAGGAAACACTTTGAAGAAGTGGCTCACCAGCCCCGTGCGACGCCTCAGCCACGGAAAGGGCGACAACGCTAACGCCAAAAAACCCAACAATAAACAACGCAAACGGGACGGACGAAAGAGCGTAGAACTGGGCCCAACACACCAGGACAGCACAGAAGAGGTGTGAGAATTTAGTCAATCAATACACATAACATTGTACATACGTGGATGTTTTTGTACAAGGACGCAACCCAACAGTGGGTAGATCTGCGTCTGTTGGGGCATGTTAAGTAGTGCTGGAATCTACAGGGACTTTCCCTCCACTGTTATATCAAATGACTGTTATAACAGTTGAGAAATTTGCTTGTCAGAGAGAGAAACATCACAAACATTCTGGAATTGTTGCTGCAGCACGTAACAAACAAGGTGTAGAAATGCATTTAATAAGTATAATTATATTAATTACAGCTCAGGTTTACGGAACTTCATTACATCACCAGAGCTATGACACAGCTAACAAAACACTCCATGTGTTTATTTACACTGTTCCTGATGTTGGAGGTCATGAATGATGCTGGAGAACATGAATGATGCTGCAGAACATGAATGATGCTGGAGAACATGAATGATGCTGGAGATCATGGATGATGTTGGAGAACATGGATGATGTTGGAGAACATGAAGATCTGATCTTGGGCAGCTGATTTGTTTTGCTAGTGAAAAACTGTGATGTTCTCTGTGTTTGTAAAGAGAGGAAGACGAGGAGTGAACAGTGGAGGAGAAGAGGAGGCTGAGGACGAGCCCCACACGCCCCTCCCTCCCCCCATGGAGATCATCAAGGACCCTTCAGCTCAGGAGGAGAAGGTGAACACATGCTTTCTTTCATCTCTCATCATGTTTTCCACTTGTGCTCCTGCCGACGGCATCAGATCATAAAGAATCTTCTCCATGTGTTTGTTGTTGTTTTGCTGGTAACTTTTATTGTCTGTGAATTAAATTGTCTGTAAATTATATTACTACATGCATTTTCAAAAGAGATGAAGATTGTATCTGAAACAAGTTTGAAGGTGATTTTCAGAAAGCTTGTGCTTAGAAAGGGGCTGGCCTTAGTTTCTCATACTCTCACTCTCTCTCTTATGTTCTCTCATGTCTTTTTGTCAGACTCCAGACTCTGGGTCATTCCCAGTTTTGGGCAGCGTGACCCCATCTGATCAGACCCCCAGAGACCCAGAGACAGAGCATAAGAACAAGGCCATGAGAGGAAGGATGTAAGTCCAGAAATTTCTGCCATATTCCCAAACCTCCCACAATCCCATTAAACCAGCCTCTCCATGATGTCATTTTTACCACTAACTTTCTAAACCTAATCAAGCTTATTACATGCATCACAAATGGTTTGACTAAGTCAGTTAACGTTTACCTCAGACGAAGGTGGGCAGTAAGTGGAATTTGATGAAATTTTGAAACATGAAGTGTCAGGACTTTAAAGATGATGGAGGAGAGATGATGTCTCCTGTAGGTCTTGTGTACAGAAGTGTGAAATGTGTGTTTTGATGTCTGTCTCCCGTCCGCAGGTTTGTGTTAAATGAAATGGTCCAGACAGAGAGAGATTATGTGAAGGATCTGGGAGTTGTGGTGGAGGTATGTGGACCAGCAGTCATTGGCTGTTGCCAGGCAACGATAGATTACCAGCAAAAATCATTTATAAAGGTCAAAACACATTTTTAAATATTTGGTTAAATCGTAATGATGCTTTAGTTCACAGTCAGCTGATCAGTGTGATTATGCTAATAATCCAAAAAATGTCCTGTCAACATTTATTAACTTATTACTGTATTTTACTTTTAATATATTTTTTACTGATATATGACTAATATATATTTTACTGATATAATATATGACTCCTACAAGCCCTGCCACCAAAAATCATCAATCTTCTGACAGGGGTGTTATCCCATCATTAATATATCTGCTAAACCAATTAGAGCTTAAATTTAATTCAGAATTCTGCAAATTTGAGCAAAATGAGTTAAAAAATGATTCAGTACATGACCAGTGTACTTACTGTACTTTTAAAACTCCAGAAACCATCTGAACAACTTATAATGTAACATCAAGGACGTTTTAATTTCCAGAAAGACACACAGTCCACTGAGAACATCTGACAGATGAAGTTCTGCTGAGCTAATGTGCAGTAAAGTGGCAGTTAAACAGCTTTATTTTTACGTCTGTTGTGTCTGATCTCAGGGCTTCATGAGGAGAATCGGGGAGAAGGGCGTTCCTGAGGACATGACGGGGAAGGATAAGATCGTGTTTGGGAATATTCATCAACTCTATGACTGGCATAAAGAGTAAACGTCACGTCTTTATCACTTAACTTACAGCTGAAACATTAATGGCTTTATTTAACAGAGACAAGGTAATGTTATCAGTAATGTTTTATGTTTATGATTTGCATTTTCTGACAGAAATACAGGAGCTTTCAGGGCATCATGTACATTTAGACATTTATCCAAAGCAATTTTACATTGTATCTGTATGTGAATTCCCTGGGAGTCGAACCCGTGACCTTGGTTAGTGCTGTGGTTAGTGCCCAAACAGAAGCTACTGTTGAAGAAAAACAAACACAGACTCCAACTAAAGCTCCTGTAATAGACTTTTACACAGCAAAAAATGCTGCGATTAGATCAACGGCTGTTGCAGTCACAGGTTGAACACACAACAGTGTCTTCTCTGCTATGTTATTTTTAACATGGACAAAAATAACTGTGCAAAACATATGCAAATGTGTAAAATGTTCTGGTTCATATCAGTCTGGTCACAAACCAAACTGATGTCAGATAAAAATCTTCTCACATAATGTTTCTGTTCTTTTATTTGAAGTTTTTTTCTGGGTGAACTGGAGAAATGTCTGCAGGACCATGACAAACTGGCCGAACTGTTCATTAAACACGTGAGTTACACAGAATGAGATCTTCAAACCTCTCAGGGTCAACTGGATGTTGTATCTCACTGATTGTCTTCTTCTGTGGTCCAGGAGAGAAGGTTGCACATGTACGTCATCTACTGTCAGAACAAGCCCCGCTCAGAGTTTGTGGTGGCTGAATATGATGCGTTCTTTGAGGTGAGATGTTTCTCCTCTGCTCTGTTAAAGAGCTAGTGAAGATGAAGAGCTTGAGTTTGAAGATGTTGCTGGTGTTTCTGTCAGGAGGTGCAGCAGGAGATCAGCTCCAGGCTCTCCATCAGTGATTACCTCATCAAACCCATTCAGAGGATCACCAAATACCAGCTTCTGCTCAAGGTAACATCTACTGAGTTACACAAACCACAAACAGAGTCTTTTAACTTTGACCAGTAAGCAGCCATTCAGAATGTCCTTCAAGCACCCAATCCCCCTTAGCAACGCTCTGGAAACCATCCGCAACACCCTGGAGTTGCGTTACAAGGACATTCACAACTTTAGAAAATGTAAAAGTTCAGTTTACCACAGTAATGTTTTGTAAGGGAATTATCATTTTTATTAATGCAATTTCATGAGATGGTCAGTTCTTATTGTAACGCTCACTGTTTGTTTTTATGTGTTAACTGGAGGACTTTCTGAAGTACAGCTCTAAAGCAGGCCTGGACTGTAAAGAGATTGAGGTAAGTGGCTTTAATTTGATGACAGACGATTTCATTTAAAGCACTTCATTGTTTGCTCCCTGGGTTTGAACCAGAACCTTACAGTTGCAAGCACCCTCAGGAGCAAACAGGGTGTCAGTTATAACACTGTTGGTCTGTGTTCTGCAGAAAGCAGTTAAGCTGATGTTCCTGGTGCCCAAACAATGTAATGACATGATGAATCTGGGTCGACTGCAGGGCTATGAGGTAAAATTCAACAACAGCAGAAACCTTCATTAAAAAGGAATTACCAAACTCATATTCAGGAGAATTGCTCCTGCATTTCAATATGATTGTCATTTCCTTAATTTGTGGCTCCCAAAAAATGACATGAGGGAGAAATTTAGAACATTCTGAACTGTTTCCTGTGTTTTGCACAGGGAAAGCTGACGGCTCAGGGAAAGTTATTGCAGCAGGACACATTCTTTGTGACGGAGCAGGACTCTGGTGTCCTGTCCCGCAGTAAAGAGCGCAGAGTCTTTCTCTTCGAGCAGATCGTCATCTTTAGCGAGCTCTTGCGCAAAGGTTCCTCCACACCGGGGTACCAGTTCAAAAAAAGCATCAAGGTACAAACCACTCAAGGTCCTCCACAGTGTTCAGATGTTCCTCACACTGGCTGGGTTTGTAATGAAGGTAATATTTTCACCTGTGCAGGTGAGCTACTTAAACATGGAGGAACATGTGGACGGCGACCCCTGTAAGTTTGTTCTGTCGAGCCGCGGCTCGTCCGAGCGACTGATGCTGCAGGCGGCTAACGTGGACATCAAGAAAGAGTGGGTGCAGAGCATCCGAGATCTTCTGGACATGCAGATCAACTTCCTTACCGGTGAGAAGCTCATGGAAGAGTTCCTGTTTACTGAGAAACATTAATTGAATTACATATAAATAGTTGGAACAATGGATGATAGAGGAAACGAGTAGTTAGACGTTAGATAATACAGATTTTTTTTGGTTGGATGATTCTCACATTTTATTTGAATGAATTGTTGATTGTTGTTTCATAAGTTCTCATCTGTTCTCCATCAGCTCTCCAGAACCCACAGGATTATCAGAAGAAGGAGACTGGAGGTTCTCTGACCAGACAGCTGTCCAACAGCAGCAGATCCTCATCTTCTCACCCCTCTACACCCCTCAAACCCAACACTGCCCCCAACGGAAGCCCCGCCCACAAACCCAACAAGCCTGTAGAGGAGGTGAGATCAGATCCATTCTAATCAACCACAGAATCAACACAATGCATCTGTTTTTGTTTCCATTCACTTGTTTTTATGGCATTTTGGGATATCCAAGTACTGTACAATTTACTAAGTAAATACTAAGACTTTTACAGAAAATTTGTGTCTTTAGGCATTAACACAGATAACCGCTGGTGTTCTCTGTTTTGGTTTTGTGAAACGGACAAACAAGAATTTAAACAATGTAACCGTAAAGCAGTCAATCACATGATTTATTTATGCTGCAGTGCATTCTGGGTAATCCTGCTTGCACAGTCCTGCTATGTAAAATCAAACAGGCTACTTGTAAAGTGAAGTACATTCACAGAAGAGGCCATTTAAACTACATCCATTCAGTGGGAAAGTTCTGTTCAAGTTCTTCGATGACCATCAAACCACACTCTGACATAAACTTGGTTTCACACCTAAAGCTCAGGTGTGAAAGCGTCTTAAAACACGGAGTTTAATGAACTGAGTGACTTTCTGTGCTTGGATAAGATTTGTTCATCTCTGATCAATCCGCTTTAATTAGCGTCTCATCCAGGCCAGATAAATGTAATTAAAGATAATTGGTTCACACCAGGCTAGTCGCTGGCGCCTGCGTTCCTCACTGAACTCCGTCTCTCCTCACTGCAGTCCAGTGATGTTCCACTCTAATTGTCTTTGAGGGGAGGTGCCAGTTATTTTTGTGGGTAAAATGGCCCAGTTTTCCCAGCTCTCCCTGCGTTCTACCTATTTCAACTCTCTGCAGGGTCTCTCTCCACTCTTCTGTTGCTGTCGTTCTCCCGCAGTCTTTCTCTGGCTCGCCCGTCCGACACACCCTGCTTTCTGTGCCCTAATAAATCAGCCTGTCATTGAACACCAGACCGGAGGAGCTGTTTGCTGGTTCTTTATTTTTAAACATCTCAGAGATTTCTCTCCGGTTCTTTATCCCTCATGCCAGTGTCAGGTCAAGGTTGTCACAGACGGAGAGTGAGGAACAGATTCGTGTGTGTGTAGATTTGTCCTGATTTGTCGTGTGTTTAGCTGTATAAGGAAGGACGTGAGTTGATGAGTGTTTCCTGCACCAGAAACGAAATTTTACCTCAGATATAATTTTGTTAAAAAAAACAAACGTGGCACAACCATTATATCATAAAGTAGTGACTCCATCTCATGAATCGAGTCATTCTAACAAATTCTTCACTGAATAAACTCAATTTGTCATTCAGTTCAAACTAAAGCAGAAACTGGTTTATGAAGATAAAATCTGTATCATTATTAACTGCTGCTGGCATTACACACATATATTCCTAATAAACGTTGATGCATATTTAAATGAGTCTGACAGTTCTGTCAATTGAAAGCATTAATTTTACATAACTAAATTAATATATTGTATTGATGTTTTATTATTTAATAACCTAAATTAAAGTCATAAATGTACAATTTTATTGGACCCACTGTTATAACAATATATAATATTTTCTGTATTTATGTTTTAATGTCACTGTAGGAGTTGGATGAGGGCGAGTGTAATGGTCTGTCATCTGTGCTGGTGACGCATGATTACAACGCGGTTAAAGAGGACGAGATCTGTGTGGCAGTCGGAGAGAAGGTGCAGATCCTTGCGTCCAATCAGCAGAACATGTGCCTGGTTTACCGACCCGCTAACAGCCAATCGCCTGCCGCGGAAGGGTGGGTACCGGGTCACGTGCTGTCCTCCACCCGGTAAAGCCACGCCCCCTCACCACCTTGAAATAAAACCACTGCAGCCAAAATCAACCAATCACATTCACCCTCCAGTTTTACCACAGTGAACCAGCCTACTCTGGGAACGCATCCGACACATGCCAGTCAAACTCCTGCTAAGCTGCTGTTGGTTACTCACTCAACAGGAAGTTACGCCCATTCGTCACGTGACGGTTAAAGACTAAAATGCCACTACGATAAACGATAAAAGTGCGACATCACCTCCCATAGTAAATATGGGCAAAATAAAAAAAGCTATAGAATAAAACTGAAAGTTCAAGAAAATATATTATATTGCTAATAATTTAAAAACGATTGTGTTGTATAGAGGAGGCTGAGGTGAATTAGTCAGTGAATTACGTGTGGATGTGTATGGATGTTAATGTGACCATCTCTCATCAACATGCTCCGTTCCGCGCAACAGACTGTTTCCAAATGGGGCTTTTCCTCGATCAATGTCTTTGGTCTAATGCCAAGTCATTTGCACACGCTGTATATTTTATTTTACTGAGATTTTATTTTTGGAAAGTTTTTTGATTTCCTAAGTGTCTTATTTTTACAGCTATTAGATGTGGCACATTTATTTCCCTCAGTTCTGTTGATCAGTTCAGTGTTTTGTATAAAGTATTCTGCACTTTTGCAACAAATCGTATCGCAGTAACAGCAAGTTGTGCAATACCACAATATTCACAATGCTCATAACTGTACCTGTAACTAAAGATTTAAATGTATTATTCTGTATCATTTTAAATTTGTACATAATATTTTTGACATTGCCATGATAGACACACAGCAGAGGAAAACTGTCCCTCTCTTCTCCACAGGCTCAAAAACAAAAGGAATAACAAAACAAACGAACAAAATAAAAGTGTGGTGGTCTGCGCTAGCTGCCTCTTTAACTCTCCGATTTTTACATTTGACATCATCAGATTTAGTATGTAACACGTTATCATCTTAAATCATATCTGGCCAGATGTTTACTCGAATTAGTCGATTAAAAATGGATGTTGTTGATTTCTGAAGCGTAGTCTCTGCTGTCAGCCTCAATCTCAGAAATATGTGTAAATAAACAAAAAATAATTCTAGCAGGTATTTCACTTGTTAATCTCTGGAATGTTGTTCATAATAAAGCTGACAATTTTTCATCTTGGACATTGTGTTCTGTATCTTTTGTTTGTTTGTGAATCTGATCCATAATAATAAACAATTATTACTTACTGTATGGCGTGATATTACATCAAAACCAGCACAGGTCATTTGAGCCCAATGCAGATTACAGTTATACCTGTGGATGTCTTTAAAACATCCTTACAGGAAAAGTTTATTTGTGTGCTATTTGTTGACTTTTAAACCTAAAATATTAACTTTTCATACTTTTAATATATTTCTTAGAAAAACAAAACTGCAGTCTAGGTGATACTGAAACGTTATTACTGTTACACAAAGTATTCTTACAAATATACCTGAACTAAAAAGTGGGTCGATTTAGTCCCAAAAAGGTATTACAATTGCAAGTGTACTAGTGTACTACATAAAGTATACAGGACATATCAGAATCAATTACAATTCTTGCGACTAGCCATGTTATTCAAAACCTGTTTGACTTTGTGAAACTCAAAGTAGATGTATTTTAGAAGATTCACAGGTTTGTAATAAATCATTTGGGACAAAAAGCTTTTGTGTTGTGACCTGTAGTTCACACTGCAACCATGAGGGGTGAGTCTCTCTGTTTTTACCGTAAGAGAATTCATGAGTTCAGCAGTTCCTGTTTAGTCAAATTTATTAAAACCGGTCAGTCAAGGCAAACAGAAAATATGTCAGGCTGGGAAGCAGCTCACAGTTCTGTCACGCGTTGTGTTATTCATTTGTGTGAGAAATGAAAAGTAATAATCATTAAAGTGGCTCTTTGTAGCTTTTAAATCATCTTTATAGGAATATATTTTAAAAGAAAAACATTTAATAAGCAAACAAGCAAAAATATTTTTAAGAGCTTTTCTACACAAATTCATATTTGTATTTTCTTATTTGAAATACAGATTCACAAAATCAGTTGAGCAGAAAAACTCACTGTATCTAAAACACTGTATCTATATAGAAATATAATTATTACACAATGTTGCAATAGTTAAAAACAAAATGAGTAATAAACTCTGCAGCAGCATATGGAGATAAACAGACATTCAGCAGAAGAATCATTTAAACAGGTTTTATATTATTAGGTTTTAAACACTGAAGCATATAAACGCTGCAATCAGTAACTTTTTTGATTAAAAATAAAAAAGATTAAACAGACACAAGTTTGGCAGATTAAATGAAATTCTGGAGTCACTGGAGTTCTCTGATGTTCCTTCAAGTGCGTGGCAGAAAACGCAGATTAATGGGCTGAGAGGGAATGAGGAGGGTTCGAGTCTTGGGCTGTATCACTGCGGCTCCTTCCTCTGTTCTGACCTCATAATGTTGCATCAGCTGTGAGGTCAAAGGGCAAGAGTTACATTCATGTAAGAGAGAGAGAAGGAGAGCAAAAATTGCACTAAATTTAATGGAAAACAACTAAATCTGGCCTCAGACTATATTTAGAATTGAATTGTCATTAAATTCTTGGAGACCAACAGCTCTGTACTCATATGTCAACAATCGTCACATATAAGAACAGCCTCAAGCAGTACAACAGTCCTTAACATTCCTCAATATTCCTTAACTCCTTAACATTCCTCAACATTCCTTAATGTTCCTCAGGCACCGGCTGTGAAACTGGACATTCAGATGACCTGTAAATGCGTCTCACTCACTCTGCACAGAGCAAAGTACATCTCCAGCTCAGCCACTCTCTTCCCCACGCAGGCCCGCACGCCAACCCCGAACGGGATGGAGCTGTAGGGGTGATGCTGGGAGCGAGACGGGCCTCCCCTCAGCCAGCGCTCCGGAACAAACCGCTCCGCGTCCGGAAACTCGTTTTCATCATGACTGACAGCGTAGTGGCAGAGATGAAACTGCGTCTGTGAAAAAACAGGTATATCCTGAGCTACTGGGTATCTGATATTTCATTGTTTAATGAGGGAGAGAGGACTGTGTAAACATGTGGATACCTTCTTAGGAAACCAATAATTATTCACAATGACTTCTGCATCGACTGCCAGCCGTCCGTTACCGGGGACAACAGGATACAGTCTACAGTTAATAAGGTCACAGGCTTAGCAATGGAGACATACACACTGCAGCTACATTTGGTTGACATCACATTTCAGTTCTTAATCCTGTTCAGTATTTTACAGGAGTGAAAACAGGTATCAAGATCAAATGAATTAAACTTCAACATCCTCAGTCGACCTGAGGATTTCTTTGATGACGGCTTTCAGGTACGGCATCCTGGCCAGGTGGTCTGTGGTGGGCAGCTCACCCTCAGGACACACAGAAATGACCTCTTTGTAGAGGCGGGCCTGTATCTCGGCATCACGTGCAAGATGGTACAACGTCCAGGAAAGTGTGTTGGAGGTCTGATGAGCAGAACAAGCAGGAAAGACTGAAGTTAAGTGAAATACAAACCTCAGCTTACTGGTAACTGGATGCTCACATAATTGGATGTGTTAATTATTCCTACAGGGCAGGTTACAACACGTTCTCTCTGTGTACCAGAACACAGCTAATAACACACGTCAAGACAACAGCAAGAGTGCTGCTTAGCAGGTTATTGATCCTGTGTGTGTGTGTTGTTTTGTGTGGCTGTTAGTTTTAATGGCTTTAGTATTTTTAGTGTGATGGTTTAATGGGGGTAAATACAAAAGCTTGCAGTGTTTTAGTTTACTTCCTGATATGCCTAGAATTTCCAAAAAAAGCACCGATAGCTCTTTTGAAAAAACAGCCAAACCTGTTATAAACTGGGTTTAATGATAAACAGCCAAACTAATCTGAAACTCTCTGTTGTTCGAATTCTCAGTTGACTGTGACAGGTTTGTGCAATTAAAGGTTGTTGTTATTTAGTTTTTGTTATTTGTGCATGTACAAAATCTGTCAGCCGGTTAAGGACTGCAAACTTCTACATATCAGTCTCATATCTTGTATCTCATGTCTTTACCCTGCAAGTACCGATTGGAAACATCTGCTAATGCTAAAAACTAGCATGACTTTTGCTTCTTATCCCAGTGAAAATAACAGCAGGTTCTTACTGTGTCCACCCCTCCCAGCAGAAGCTCCGTGATGCTGATGTACACCTCTGCTAAACTTAGTTTGTTGCTGGACAGCAGGTATGTGAGGTACATGCCCTCCACCGCCTCTCCACGCCCAATCTGAGCCTCTATCTGCATGACCTTCTTATCAATCAGACCTTTTGCTAAACACACACACACATTAACACACACAAACACAGACACACACAAACAAACACAGACACACACACACACATTAACACACACAAACACAGACACACACACATTAACACACACAAACAAACACAGACACACACAAACAAACACAGACACACACACACACATTAACACACACAAACAAACACAGACACACAGAGAAACAGTTTTACAATCTTACTTAACAGATCTAACAACCATATCAAGAACATGTCTGACATTTAACAGCCACTAATGTTTTGGCTTAAGTATTACTGACAGCAATATGCTTAGAACCTCCTTAAATAAATCTTGAAGAAGTCTTTATCAGTACATCAGTACATGGTCTTGCCATAACAGCATCATGATTCTCACCACATGAGCTACAAACAGCCACATGCACAAACACACAAACACCAGTAAAGAGTTTCACCTTAACTTACCTACATCAATTAAGTCATCCCACGCCTGGACAAACCGCTTCCAGAAGGGGAAGAAGGAGCGAGTCCAGCGTGGGAAAAAAAGAACGACTTCCGAGAGCATCAGCATGTTTCCGACGGCAGATATGAAGCGAAGGGTGTCTTTGGGAATTTCCTCCTGTAGACATCCCAGCCGTGTTTCAAACAGAATGGAGGAGATTCCTGATCCGAGAAAACAGTCAGTATGAAACATACATCAGTATTCATTTTATATAAACAAAATCATTTTATCTATTCGTTTGTTTTTTCTAAATATGAGAGACAGTAAAAAAGTTAAAAAAGCAGTAGGTCGCAGAAGGATTTCTGCTGTTATCTGCTGTTATCTTTTGTTATTTAAAACAATGTTTACTATTTTTTTATGCAGTTTTAAAAATGCTAATGTTTATAATGTGACCATTCTTCACCCACACACACCCTCAAAGCCAAACTTGTAGAGCTCAGCAGCCAGATCACAGACGGTGGTTTGATCCTGACTGCGCAGCCGCAGAAGCTCCACGCGCTGCAGCAGATCCGACACGACCTCGTGAATGATGGGCGCATACGCGGCCACTTCCTTCAGCTTCAGCATCTTAGGGTTCAGAGCGCTGCGGATGCGGTACCACTCGGGGCCCGTGCTGAAAGACAGGTTTTCAACATCCATACTACAAACAGACACTGAAATGTGAAGCACACTGAGTCCAGTATGTGTGTGTGGGATGCATACTCCACATGGAGTCCATATGCTTGTCCTCTCATGTCTCTGTACTCTTTCCAGTGTGAGAGATCCGTTCGAATGGGGTACTGGCCCTCCTGTCGGATCACCTGTGCGATCAGTTCTGCACTCGCCACATTCACCACATCAAACGGCCCAAATCGAGAGCGCCAGATTGGACCGTACAGGCGCTTGTGCTCCACCTGCATAACAGACAGGGAAAATATCATTATGAATTCAAGTTATTTTGCTTACATTGCTATTGGTTATATTTATTTATCTGGCAGACGCTTTACTATGAGAGGCCCTTTAGGACATTATTCAGAATTACACTCATATACACACATATGAAACCTCTCACACACACATACGAAACCTCTCACACACACATACGAAACCTCTCACACACACATATACGAAACCTCTCACACACACTAGTGAAATGCTCTTACACAAACAACTGAACATTTTTTCAGTTAATTCTCAGTTAAAACCACATTCAAGTCAGTTAATGTCAGTTTCTCAACAGTTTTGACCATGTCAATTCTACGGACCATTCAGCTATATTTTAATTAATATACTAAAGGCCTTATTTAATAATAAACTTTATTTTAGTTCATCAACATTGCATTGGTTAAAATACATTTATTTAACTGACTCCTAAACTGAAACACCTTCCTGTTCAACTAAAATTCTCTCTCACACAAATGTGTGTGTGTGTGAGGTTTTACATATGTGTGTGTGTGTGTGTGTGTGTGAGGTTTTACATATGTGTGTGTGTGTGTGTGTGAGGTTTTACATATGTGTGTGTGTGTTCCCTGCATCAAACCTACAACCTTTGCATTGCTAACCTGATGCTCTACCAGTTAAGTTACACAAACTAAACAGCCATAAACACACTGGGTTGTTCTACAAACTAAATTATAGGAAATAAGACAATCCCCAAATTCCTACAGTAAAACATTGTTGAGTGATTTTTCTACGATTTAAGATATCAAATTGTTATTTACATATCACACTGTATTACACAGCTACACACACACACTGTATTACACAGCTACACTCACACACTGTATTACACAGCTACACACACACACTGTATTACACAGCTACACACACACACTGTATTACACAGCTACACACACACACTGTATTACACAGCTACACTCACACACTGTATTACACAGCTACACACACTGTATTACACAGCTACACTCACACACACTGTATTATACAGCTACACTCACACACACTGTATTACACAGCTACACACTCACACACACACACTGTATTACACAGCTACACTCACACACACTGTATTACACAGCTACACTCACACACACTGTATGTGTGACTCCGATCACGCTATTGGTTGAGCCAGTTGACAGACGCAGATGCAAACACTTATTTTAACATTAACAAACATATTATGCATGCTCACATATAGAAACATATAT
>JBAJNP010006476.1:0-25463 GCA_036877545.1 Yasuhikotakia modesta | reverse complement strand
ACATCTTTGTATTCCTCGTTCTGTTTTAAAAGAACAGTACAGTCATCAAAACTATGAAATAACAAATGGAATTAAAATATGTTAGAGACAGATACACAAAACTTACAAACATGAAATGTGTTTAAAACTAACTTTAAATATTTAGGCATAAGATCAAAATGTTTGTAAGTTTAAATATTTACATTTTGTCAAGTTTGGGGATGACAGCTAATGTATTTAAAACGAAAACTCTCATCAAATTGCAATATAGACCGAAAGCAGAAACTAGCTTTGAAATTACATATTGTTCTGCTTTTGTGAGTAATAGGCCCAGTGTCCCATTTACGCAAATGTTTTTAGAGAAAAGAAGAAATGTGATATAAGCTATTATTATCCAAATCACTGAGGTGAAAAACTAGAAATCTCATTTCACTTTTTTGTGCTGATGATAGTAACATTTACTACCAGTGTGACAAGAACAGAAATACCAGTTTCTCGTTTCTCCCTCAAGTCAAAATAAATACAAAGAGCTTGAGTGTTTATTGTACTTACTGTAGCGCTAATATCTCAAAGCTAAAGGTCTCCATCTGTAAACAAACAAACGTTGTTGTCAGAGATCAAACACACACATCAAATGCAAGTTACAGAAATGCTTTCAGAAATTAATCATGCAGGTATTTGATGAATATAGTTTTGAAGCACCTCCTTACGTGCCATTTTCACTATTGCTGTAGTGTGTTGATTTACACGCCACACATATTTTCAGTACACATGAAGCCCAGGTAAGCTACTACACTTGCTAGAATGTGACATACAACAAAGCACAGATCGCTGAAGACTGTATCCCACAATGCAATGCGGCTAAAGGTTCCAGAGCAGGACAGGGAAACTCACATACTGTACGCTAAATACAAACTACATACTAATACTATAAAACAGATGCAGAAATTGCCAGACTACAGCAGACATGAATGTCTGGTGAACATTCTCTAAATGAACCGCACGTGTCCACGATTAAATGTAGGTGAGTGATTGGACGAACGGAGAAGATAAACACAAAAAACCCAAGACAGGCTTTAGACTTCGGTCACCTGATCTGATCTCATTTGTCCATCTGAAAATCAGGCCTCTCACTTCAGTTCTTTGGTAAATAAAAACTCGCAAAGGAATTTCCTGTTATTCCAAATGGGCCTAATTAACATACCAAAGCCCAAATTCACGCAGCTGTTAAATTATTTTCACACTTAGATCTCAATCTGTCCAAGGACTCCATTTCACCTTCAGCACAAACTCTGCAGTTTATTCTTTCCGTTTGTATGAACGAACAGATCCAGGAAAAACAGTAATTTACTCAAGCTGTGCACAGCGCATTTCCAAAAGACAAACGGCTGATAGTCGAACCAGAAAGAGCCCATTGATGCCAAGTGTAATGAGATACAGCGCCGTACAGATGCGACAGTGCGTCCACCACAAGTGTGACTAGATTTTAAAATGTGCTTTAGCCAATGGAAGCGGTACTCACCCGTCTGAGAGGTTTGCTAGGGCGTTGCTAACCTGTTCCAGAACAGTTGCTCAAATGGCTTCAGGAAATGTTGCCTTGTTTTATTATCTACCAGGTGAATTGCGTACCTGATTACTTAAACAAGCTAAAGCACATTTATCCTATAAAGTATCTTATAAAGGGTTGGGATAGAATTTCAGAGGGGCTAGCAATAGCAAGTTAGCCCAAAAAGTATAAGATCCAGTCTTTATTTAGACCGCTTACCAAAGCCAATGACAAAACCACAAACAAATAAATGAGTAGATATGAAGTGTTTAAACTCTATAAAGTTCTATAATGATGAGGAACAGGTGCACAAAAACTTCTGAAGTGTTTTTGCATCTACAAACCGTTTGAATGATGGAAATCAGTGACACTGGGGACGAGCAATCAGAGGACAGACACTCTGTTAGTTTGATGATGTTAAAAGCAGATGTGATTTGTTGCACATGGATTTCTTGTTCACGTTTTAATAAAGAGCTGTGGCGTCTCAATCAGTCGCTTCTACATCATGTGGAAAAAAACAACGTCTCCGCTGTTGGGAACGACAGCTGCACGAGTAAATCCCTTACATCACGCGACAGCAAATGAACAAACATCTCTGCTGGATTCAGATAAACGTGAAATTTAATCATATTTAAAAAGCAGCACATTTAAAATTCCAACCTGTCCTCTAGGAAAATAATGAAAAGCTTAAATCATTAGTTTAACAAAATCCATATAAACACCCAAATTTATTTCTCTAGCACATATATATATAAATATATATATATGTGTGTGTGTGTGTGTGTGTAACAATTCATATTTTATAAATCATCATTCAGCATCACAAAGGCAATAAATATATGAATATATAATAAGATTGATATACAGTATGTGTTCATTTCAAAGTAAAATAAACTTCCCAAACACTTTTAAAATGTCAGATGTTTATAAAATCAGTTTTGCTGCACCCTAAAAACGTAGCAGATAAATTCAGGTGAGTGGAACTCTGAGAACTTTCAGCGGTGGTTTGTGTGGTATAGTGTTATAGATAAAGCGCAAAAACTAGTTTCCTTGTTTGATTCAGAAGGTTACAACTAACTAGGTCTTGTTAACCAAACTTTTAGTCCAAAAGTTAAAAGCTGTGTAGTTACAGACATACAGGTTTACAGTATAAATCATAACATGGACTGTAGGCAAATATTACAAATCCGTTTGTGGATGAACAGATACCAAAACTGTTTAACCGGACCTGTAACATCACGGGCCACAATGACAATTAAATTCAGGATATTTTTGTGATATATAAGTTCAGGACTGTTTAAATGCTGATTGGTTAAATTTATGCTTGAGTGAATGACATCATGTGTGACAGCAAACCTTAGTCACATTCAGAAGTTCTTATTTAAGGTCCTAAACGTAGCGTCTTCACGTTCTGGGCATTTCTGCTCGGCTGAGTGCAAGAGCCAATTCCAGGTCCTGTTGTTCCTGTAGGCGGAGTCTCCGAATCCGCTCCGCCTCTTCCCTTTGGCTCTCGCGTTTGGCCCACTCCATCTGCTGAGATTCATTTCCGAACTGAACCAGAAGCAAATATTGTTAGCATCTCACACACGGAGCAGAACTTTACAGACAGGGCTGGACCATATTGCTATAAAGCTAACTATAAAAACTTCTATAAAGTAAATATTTCTGAAATGGATAAAACAAAAAGTATAATATTTAACATTTGCATTTATAGATAAAACAATAAATCTTAAAAAATAATGACAGAAATGACGTGGACATTTCTGAGCGATATTGCCATCTAAAGTTTTTGAAATCAGTTTAAGATACGTTCAGTAAAATGGCAAAGCAATATAAACAATTTAAACACATTAAAATTTTATTTCTTAAATTTTATATCACCAGCAAAATCATCATGACTATGTTGTGTAATATTGTATTCATCACCCAACCCTAATCGCTGGTACATGAGATCACAAAACAACATTTAATCTGACCTGTGATTGGCTAAATATCATATTTACATCATCTGCCAGACAACCAATGATACGAAGCACAAGTCAAATGTAACAGTGACCCAACACACAGTGTGAGAATGACGACAACTCATAATAAACAAACTTGTGCATCTCTTTCTGTTAAATTACACTAAACACACCATACAGGGATTATTCATATAAAACACATGGTGGCCCCAAAAAAGACTTATAAACATTAAAATATGAACATTATTGTGATAAAATATCGAGCTGAGTGTATTTAAAGAGAGTACAAGCTCAGCTTCTAGCAAACAATTCACAAAAAAATGTCAAAGAGGTTTGAGAAAACAAAAAAATGTTAAAAATGAAGGTTTTGTGACAGAACTCTGATTAAACATCTGAGTGAACTTGAGAACTGACTTCACACAGCTACTAAAATCATCTTCACATAAGATGAATAAAAGTCACTGTAAATTGTTTCAGAACATTGATTTATTTGAGACAAAATCTCCAGCAGCATTTGTATGCGATGCCACTTACCAATTTCATCGCACAACAAATGAAGTGACTAAAGACTAAACACAACACAACAAACCTCTTTTTTGTGAATTTTCTGCCTTGAAATTCTGCTTGTACTCTTTAAACCAAACGACAATTGCTTTACATATGTTCTTTACATATTTCATTATTTAAACCTCTGAACACTTTTTTGGGCCAGTGTAAGCATGAGAATCATTAGCTACGCTTGTAAAGCTTATATGAGTTAATAAACTAATATGAGTTGAACTCTCACACTGTGGGTGAAGTATTTCTGTTGACATTTGCTGAGGATGTTTTGAAGTGCTTCAGTATTTGGTCTGATTTCTCAGAGTGATTTGTGAAGGGATTTTGGTACGTGGGGAGGGTGGAGCAGATGTATGGTAACACAAACATGCAGGGTGCTCAGTTGTGGTGTAGAGACCTCTGTATCACCTTACCTTCATGTGACCTGACCCTGGGAAAAAAAACAAATGATAGCACAGACCTGAAGACCCACACACAGCTCATGCAAAATGCACAAAGCATGCAAAACTGCAGCTACACTGCATGGCAGTGCATACGCCTGCAAATGCAGCAACCATGCCATGCAAAGGTCACTTTCTGACCCTGCTTACATGTTTATAAAGGTTTAAATGATATAAAATGTTAGTCTGATGGTTCCACAATGAAGCTGTGAGATTTCAGTGGTTATACTCAAGCAATATCTACCAGACTTATCAAAGAAGTTGATTTGTTACACATATTTATAAAGTATTTAGGGATTGAATGCCACGTAACCGTGGTGCTGTGGTGAAAGCAGAAAACAGGAAGCACTTTGGTAAATGCTTCTCGCTTTTCTCGACCAAAATGTCATTCTGAGGTCATATTTTCATGAAGTCAGTAATATTACTACAGGCTTTCAGAAACACACAGGAGAATTAAATATCTTCAAATGTCCCATTAACCAGAAGAGCCTCCGTCAGTCAGGCATCAGTGTGATACGTGCCAAGAGAGTTTTGTGAATTAAGAAATCATTGTTATTGCACAGGAAACTTATGTTGAAACCGGCAGCTAGTTCTTCAGCTCAGTTTCAACTCTGTTTCATTTATTCAATTAAGTATTTAACTACATCATTTCTCCATGTGCAAAAAGTACCGCACTGTTACGCTTGTAATGACATGAGGGGTAAATTGTGGCAGTTAAGGTGCTAAGCAAAGCGTGTTTCTGACGTAAGCATGACAAAGCAATACAGACGAATGACGCGGCAGCGATTAGCTAAAAAAGGTGGTTACAGAAACACTGACATGCATTCATTTATAAAAAAGATGATGAGACTACAGTGGAAAAAGAGAATGCTAGTTGCTAACTTCTACAGCTAATAACAGCAGATGCAACTACAGGCTACAAGCAGCAGCTACTAGACAGGTGAAGCTACATCAATGATGACAGCGAGACAGAAGAGAAACCAGCTAGACACGGATGAAGAGACGAAGCCATACTGCACTTACGGCTCTAAAGTCTTTGAGCGTTGCGGACGGGTTTACCGCAGACCCTGAGGGGGACGAGGAAACAAATCCTCTGTCCGCGTGCGACTTTCGATTCACTGGAGCACCGAACGAAGGATTGTGCGGCACTGAACCGACAGACGCAACAGCTGAATTCTTGCCTGTAACAGTGTTGAAGACAGCAAAGATGACACCCAACAGAGAACATTCTAGATACAGAAACCAACAGTGAAAATCAAAGACTGATTGGTGCTTAAAGAAAATGTTTCAGGATTTGACTGAAAGCAACTGAACTTTATTTCCAGCAAGCGGGACCTGCTAGTCAAACGTCACGGTTTTTAAGTTAGCATGTGCTGGTTGGTTACTTATCTGCTTATGCTAACAAAACGCTAGTCACTGGGTGGCTGGTAGCCCAGTTGATTTAAACAGCACATGTACCATCATTCAGTGAATAAAGTCCAGTGACTTTCAGCTAAATTCTTTAGATCAGACTCTAGAGAAATCAAAGAACAAAAGATATCAGATTAATCAGACACAAGCAAACAGAGAAAATATTGGCGTAAAGTTAAATCTATATTCTATAACATACATATTTATTTGTTCTATAAACACAATTACTCCGTTCCAAACCCAAGTGAGCTCACTTGCTTGTCTAAATAGAAAGCTGTCTGAGAAGGCAACACCTTCTATGCTCAAGTAGGCAAGCAAACTTATCCTACAAGGCAGTTTAATTCTGCAGCCTAGCTCTCAGTCAGTGATGCCTTAAATGCTGTCTGTGTAGGCAGCATACTACATTTGGGATATAGCTATTGCCTTTGATAAAATGAGTGAACATCAGTTTTAGGCCATCTCTGCTGTGAAAGAGCCAATCACTTGCATATGCCACGCGGCTCAACAACACATCACATCAGAACAAAACCATCAACCGATTATTCAAGCTTCTCAGGAGCACTCAGCAGAAGAGATAACACTAAAATGTTATGAAAATGAAACACGTTTCAGAAAGGTGATATTTTCGACGATCTGTGAGAACCATTCAGTAGCACAACATAATAAATATGTTTTGCTCAGCAGGATTATTTAGGGCGAATAACAAAGATGAAAGGCTGGCAGAAAAGATGCTCTGCATTTACAGTGACAGCATAAGTTTGGCATGAACATATTTAGCCAACCGTGGGAACCCTGGTGTTCTGCTCAAGGGTGTGAACCACAAACTTTAGAGGAACTCTCTATCTCTCTCGCTACTCACACGGCCTTCTTGTGCCATAGAGAGGAAGAGTGTTTTTTCTTTCTTAACACAGAGAGAGTAGTGAAACCAGCACTGCCCCACCCATGCCCTCGCACCGCCTGTTATAGTCATAAACACACCGCAAAAAACACTAAACAATGCCCTGCATCACACACACACCGCTCAATTGGTAGTGTAAACACACTCTCCTACAGGTGAACTGTTGGGACAGATCTTCTTCAGAATGAATAAATACTCAGTGTAAACACATTAAAGGTGACTTTGTGTTTAGGTGAGCCTGGAGCATCTTTCCAAAACTCGGCCGGCTTGTGTACAGATCTCGTTTTTCTAACGCAACGACGTCAGGTCATTGGATTCAATCAGATCTGAAACACTCTCAGGACGTGAACTCTGACCTCCGGCCACACACGCTCGAATTCAAACACTGCTGCATTCTGAAATGTTAAGAAAACGTATTTATAGTGCAACATGCTTTTCGCCTGCAGATCAACAACTGTTTAAAAATAATCGTCCTGGGCAAACATTTCTAACTAGCTACTTGATTTTATCTGGCTGAAAACTTACAGACCTCTGAAAGAAACACTTTCGCCGTTGTGAGCAGCGTGGTCGGGGATTTTCCTACATTGCTTCTTTGTTGTCATTCAGATGGTCTTAGTGTAACTAAACAGTTTTGGCTAGAATGAGCCACAAAGTGGACCAGACTTCAGGCTGAGGTATTATTTACTGGTACCGTACAGGTCGGATCCACTCAGCCACAGAACCAGCAGAGTCCAAGTTACCGCTTCACCACCGATAACTGCAGGAAACACTGATTTAAAGCTTTGCAAACAGATGTGACGTCAAAAATACGGACTAGTACAGCTGACAATCTTCATCCTAGATGTGGCTACAGGACAACAGGGTCGAGTTAAAAGGGACATGAAAGATGTGTGATGAACTGCACACACACACACACACAAACACACATACACACGTACACAAACACACACACACGGATGTGTGTACAGTACACATATGCACATGTGAGAAAACACAAACAGACTTTCTCACAAACAGACGATCACACGCAAGCGTAAGATTGCGTGTACACATATAAACATAGCTTCTTTTCTGAGAAACACTCACAATATTTACACACTTCAATACTTAAGGGCAAAGAACAGAAATGCGGTTGAACATATATTTTAATTTCTCAGCTGTTTGTCGTCTTTAGAGTTTTACAGTTTCTGCACCCAAACCCACAGAAGACTAGTTAAGAAGTTTAGTTGACTAATCTGCTATTACTGATGAATCAAGCACAGTAAGTTTGAATATGAGCACCAATAATACACTGACTATAACCAAGAAAATCATACAGAGTCTGACCTGACAACATTTACTGAGGGTTCATTTCAAACACTGAATTAAACAGTGAGATCTTTCTAAGCACCTGATCTGACCGCATGACGCAGCAGGAAGATTTCAGAAGACTTATCTTCTCTCTGACAGCAATTTTGCCATGAGCTCACAAACACACTGATGCCTTCAGATACCTCCAAAATAGGGAAGTGTTTTTACTTTCTGTAATCAGACTCACACTGTTATAATACTGAGTTTGTTGTGAAATGTGTGACACTGTAGATGTGGGTTTGGAAACGCAACTGAGGCTTGAACTAAACCTAAAAATTAACTGCCTCTGTGTTTAAGATAAAAATGTCTACAGTACTGCACTTACTAACTAAATCTATAGGGGAAGATACTATACTGAGAAAAATAATAGACCCTTGTGGTGAATGTGTTTTTAATGCGTTTTAAAACAAACCATGTGCCATTTCTGAGTATTTTCTTCTTGAAACTGTAGTTTACCAAAGACAGTCTCAAAAACGTGGTTTGAAACTCCCTGTTTTCTACCTCACAAACCAACCAATCACATCAGTGAGGGAACCGGGTGGATCAGGTAGTGTGAGCTGGTGCGAGTAAGCGGGGGTGGAGACTAACTTGCATATTCATGATTCAGCACACACGGGTGTTCGGTACATTCAAGCTATTTTAAGGCACAAAGCCTTAAAATATTTTAACGTTATTTGTATGATCAAAGAAGTGTTTTAAAGGATAAAACTCTCGACTGCAGGGGGACTTGAACTGACTGTGTTTGATAAACAAATGCGCACACACACACACACAGTGAGGGGGTTTTACTCACCATAAGGGGGAGGTGCTGGTCTCTGGGGCCCAGGCTTTTTTGGAGGGGGCAGAGGGTATGTTGGCTTTCGGCCTATTGGCTCTGAGCTCTGGGGAAAAACACAGATCAAAATGCAGCATCCACACACCAAAACCACGGTACCAGCGGTTCTGTTAGCAACCAGCGGTTCTGTTAGCAACCAGCGGTTCTGTTAGCAACCAGCGGTTCTGTTAGCAACCAGCGGTTCTGTTAGCAACCAGCGGTTCTGTTAGCAACCAGCGGACACTAGCATACTGAGCTTAAAACAGTGTGTAATGCACAGTATTTTATATAGTTTATAATAGTGTTCCCTAAATTTTAATAATCTAAATTACTAAGATAACTATAGATTTTACTATGTGCTATGCAAGTTCCCAAAAGTAATGTGTGTTAGGGTTTTAAAAAACTTTAATAGTTCTTGCCCTCAAACACACCTTTGACATGTGAGAAAAATCCGCAAAGCCGCTTTTCCCTCCAAAAGTGTTGCTACCAAACGGGTCTGATGAGGCAAATGGGTCTGAGAGAGAGAGAAAGAGAGAGAGAGAGAACAAGCAAATGATAACATGGAAACATCTAGTAACACAACAGCAATAACAACGCCAAACATTTTAACCCACAGCTAATATTCGGTTATGTCACTTTATTGAACAGCTCAGACACACAGATGCTATATTAAGCGCTTGGCCTCTGCATGACTAGCATTTGTTTTTTCATGACTTTTCCAGCTTCTGAAAAGCACACAGATGTTTTGTTTTCCGTCTGCGGCGTGACGTATGTTTCTGACGACATAATTACGGCATTCTGAAGGGTCGCTGTTTATCAAAGACTGTTTGTGCTGGTGTGTGTTTGTTCTACACACTACAGAATCTTTCCCTGTCACAATCACTTAAGTTTCCTTTCATTACCAAGAAAACGAAGAGGGAAAATGTGTTGCTTTTGCCATTTTCCACGTGCTGTGTGTTTGTGCGTCTAACATGAGAAAAACTTTTATTCATTTATTTTTAAGGACTGTACAGCTGCACACTAAAGTACACTAAAACAACGTTTAAAACACTTCCCTAAAATAAAACGTAAACATAATTTCCTTAAGGTTACAGAGTTCAAAGCGTTTGTAACAGGAATGACCTAATTGTAACATTAGCAATAAAGCAAAAATGCTATGAAGGACGGTGGTAATAGACACACAGTTACAAGTCAGTGGGTTCGCTGTGACAGTGGGAAGCTGAGCCAGTGAAATGTGTGTGTATTTCCTCCATGAGTGCTGTAAGTGTGAGACCGCTAACAGTTCTGAACACACACTCTTGTGTTCCCGTAAAAACTGTTATTTTAGGAGCACGTCAGTCTGCGCGTTTCTCACAAATTTACCCCACTTCCACTGACGAAACATGCCTAAAGATGCCTGTTTACCTTGTACGGTGGATGTGCGAGACAAAATGGGAGCGAGAGAGAGAGCATTACAGACTTTTCCATTGCGTTCAGCCACAAAGTGTTCCCTGTTCTAAATGGATTATTTTTGGAATACCTGTAGCTAAACGTGTGTGTTAAACACACTATTAATAGAATCACGCCACAGGAAACTTTGAGGTTGCGTGAAAATAAACTAAAGAAAATAAACTGCTACCTTCCTAAAAAATTATTACAGTGGTAGCTGTTCTTCATTTAGACACATAATATATTCTGTATGCGTTCAAAAATAATCTTACTGCCAAAATTCCTCCAGCTCTGACAAGTAATACAGTCCCCACAAACTGTTTAGATCTCAACAAATGACACAAAAACTCCCTAAAGGTTAGTGATTCTTAACCAAACTAGTATAAGAAATAGTATCAGTTCTGGTCTGTTTGGTTTTAGTGGATCAGAACCGACAGAATGAACATCATACCTGAGTCTTTGGGTTTTGGACTGACAGACTGGCTGTTTTTTTTTCTGAAGGAGATGGCCTGTAAACGACAGAGAACATGTGAGACACAAAACAACAAACCACGTTCTCCAAGAGCATCATGGGAATGACAGAGTAACTGCTAAACGACCTGCCAAGTACAGTAAGACGTTTTACAACGCAGAACCCAAAACATCAGTTCTACACACAGAACCACATCCTCCTCATCCTCACACAAGATCCTCACAAGCAAAGTGTTCTTCAGATATATTTACTAAATAAATCAATTAGATTTTTTCCAAAACATGCTGGTTTCAGATTCCAAGCTGTTGTCACCTTTAAGTTGCTTGGAGAGCTTTCGGCAAATGGATCAGAGTTAGCAAATGGATCGCTGAACGGGTCGCTCTGTCGGAACGGATCTGCTCCAAATGGGTCAGCTGGATAGAAAAAATCCACACACTAATCAAAATATCCACAACACGGTGTCAAAGTAATTTATAAATCATGTTTAGCTATTGTCGGTTAATCTGCTAATGTCCCTCAACAGACTCTAACACTAACCTTACTCTAACAGTCCACTAGTTAGTTGAGATGTAGTTGACAGATATTTACTGTCACGTAGTTGCTCAGTAACTGTTTTTTTGTCCATTTTTAACAAAAACTTTAGGGTACAAGTCAATGTTACAAGAACGTTGTACACAAACTCCTGTCAGACCGTCAGACCCTATAGATCAGTATAAATCAGTGAATCACAGAAGCCCACCTTTACCGAAGGGGTCACTTTTAAAGGGGTCTTCTCTCTGGAATGGGTCTGTGTTTAATTTGGGAGCACTGGTGTTATTAAACATGGCCATCCTGGACTTAACCAGAGAGTCCTCCTGTAACACACACAGCATTCAGCGCATGTTTGCTCTTCTCTTCTGAGTGCTGGCAAAATATTATCATTGTAATGAGAATGAAAAGGGCAGCGTTAGGTTCTACGGGTTGGTGGGTCGCGTCCTCATTTCCTGTGCTGGGGGCAGCAGGACCCTCTGATGTCAGAGGTGGGTCTCGTTTCTGGAAGCGGGAGCAGTTTGACAGTGGGCTAGTGTGTGGAGTTATTACCAATAACAGAGTAAAGTCGGCGTGCAGCGTTTTCTGTCTTTAGAAAGCTAGGATAATTTCAAACTGAACAAACTTGCATCAGTGCAACAAGAACGTTCAGTCCATACAGCTTACAAGCATTAATAAAAAGCAAAACGTAAGAGGTTAAGGTTACATATTCAGTGCATTAATGTAAACACATTTCTACTTTGTTTCTAACTGAAAAATTATACTGCAGGTGTGGCACATAGTGTTAATGATCTATATTTCTCAAGTCAAGATTAAATATCGTTTACAACCATTCTGACTTGATGCTTTTCCAAAACATGAACATTTTATAACACATTATGAAGGCACTTATGTCCAAAGTGGGCATGTCCTGTATCAGAAAGAAGCTCTGGGATTGGTTGGAAGGGTGAAAACAAGCTTAATTTGGACACTGGCAGGTAAAGAAACAAGCAGAGAAATCTAATGAAAGATTAGATTTCTCTTTATAGAAACACTTCAGCTGGTCCAAAGAGCAACAAACACGGATATCTCTGACATGATAAAGACGTGTAAATGCCCACCATGACGGTTTCTGTGCCAGAACTCTCCTCTCCGATCAGCTGGTCCAGATCTGCCAGGCTGGTCATGTTATCACTCAGGGCTTTGTTGCAGCGCTCGATGGTTTTGTTGAGTTCTCGTTGCATGTCCTGTATCTCACTGAGCTCGCTGCGTGTCTACAGGAACAATTTCACAATCCAAAACGTCACTTAATTTGTTTTTCTTCAGGTACTAAACACACAATATCATTTTTACTAAAAGATCTCAGTTTTGAATGAGGTTGATATTTGGTCTTCAAGAGGACTGGGTGAAGATACTGTACGTACAGTAGCTGTAAAATTTAGATAAAACCACTGGTTGTTCAGTGTGTGTGTGTGTGGGTGTTGAAGACCTGGTCCATCTCGTCCTGAGATGTTTTGAGAAGTTTGAGGATGCTCTCCAGTTTGGCTTTTCCAGCCCGCAGGCTGTCCTCCAAACGCTGCTCCTCCTGCTCCATACAGTAGAGGTCCGTCTTCGTCCTGTTCAGCTGCTTCTCCTGCGTCTGCATGTCCGACTCCTGGGAGGAGATCTGAGTCTGCAGCGAAGAGATCTACACAAACACAAACCGTCGCATCAACCGGTCGGATCAATGCGACCAATCCCACAGAAGATCTTATTCTACACATTCTGGGATGGGAAAGTTCTGTTTGTTTCCAGAACTCTGCTAAAGTCGTTGTTCTACCTTCTTCTACCTTTTTTCTTCACTGGCAAAAGCTGAATAAATGGAACACATCTGCTCAGACAGTAAAATGAAGAGGTCCGTCTGACCTTGGCATTTTCCTCCTGCCATTTGCTCTTGGTCTCGTCCAGCGTGGTCTCCAGCTTGGCTCTCTGCTGCTCCATGTCCTGGAGACGATCCTGAGCGTCTCGTTTCTGGTGCTCCAGCTCCTGAAGTCCAACGTTCTCGCGCTCCAGGTCCCTCTGAACCTCCTGCCAGTGGAATGCAAAAACATGACAGGAGATCAGATTATCCTATCATTGCGTCTGGACTGAATGCATTGATTAGATGATACTGATCAAGCCTCAGGCCTCACCTGAACTTCTCCATTCTTCTGTCGCAGGTTGTCCTCCTTTTGCCTGATTTCAGCCTCTAATGCACGTTTCTCACTGTGAAGCAATAACGAATATATCGCATACGTGTAAATGTAGGAGTTTAGAGTAGTGAGATAAAATGATGTCATGATAAAACAAAGCTCCATCTATTCAAATAAACTCTCTTTTTCTCTCACTTATGGAGCTGTGAGACCTCCTGGCTGATGTCATCGAGATCTTTGATGCCGGTGAGTTCAACCAGTCCAACAGAACCGCTGCTGTCCTGAAAAACAAAAATCATTTAAGCGCCATCATCCACACCCATATAAACATGCGACCCCTCTACATGAACAATAGGTGGCGACCTCCTGATCTAGCAACATATAATCATGCTGAGGTCACCTGCTCTACACTACTTCCTGAAGAATTAATTTTTCTAACAAGTTAATTTGTTGTGAATAATGTTTCATGTTGATATGAAAACTGTGATGATCATAAGGAAGAATTCAACATCCTGCCCACAAGAAACAGGCCACAGGTGGAGTTTACCCTGTTCACACTGGATAACAGAGTCAATTCAGATCCAACAGATGATGTGAATCCAGACCGCACCTGAAGCAGACCAGAAAAAGAGGTGACAACAGAGTTTGAGGGTGAGAGATGGTGACAGAAAAGAATGAGTGAGAGAAAGAGAGAGAGAGAACAGAATAAAGATCGGAGTCATTAAGTAAAGAGACCAATAAACAGACAAACAATGAGCGACATTGACGAACTGTGAAACAATGAAAACATTCACCAAAACAGTGTCAATAAACTCAATGAGCTGTTGTTTCTTTAACCCTTCACTGATAACAGTTATGAAACAGACGATCTACAGTTAAAGTCCATGCAGACCTTCTACAAACATGACACGGTGTGTGTGTGTGTGTGTGTGGTCCACTCACAGGTGTGTTGACCACCCCTCTCTCTGAAGGTGGGATCATATCAGGGGTCAGACTCTTAGGAGGATCTACTCCTTTGACCTTCTCATGGATGAGGAACATGGCCAGACAGAACTGCTCTTTGGTGAGTTTGCCGGTGCTCTTAGTGTCCGCCAGAGACCTGCACAAACAACAACCAGAACTGTGTGAACAGAACCGGTCTCACGCCACTGACTGGAAACCAAGGTTGGCGTCTTACCATATGTGCGCCAGAACGCTCTGCGGCAGCCCCGAGTTTATGAAGATGTCCTTCACTTCTCCTCCTCCAACCAGACCATCAAAATCAGAGTCTGCCAGATCAAAGATCTCCTCATACTGATCTCTGTCATCTGCTGGCACCACCCAGGGCTCAGAGGAGGCCTGCACAACACACAACTGTAAAACATACTTCAACACTTTAAATACTTTACACTTTTGTTTGTGCATGTTCAGAAATCCTTGACAACCAATTATTTATTATAAAGAACTTTAAAGAACCTTAAGAACTCTTTTCAGAGTCACAAAAACTCCAACACAAAGATTTCACCTTTTAAAGTGTGTAGTGTGTAGTATGTTTTTTGTAGTGTGTTTTGTAGTGTGTAGTATGAGTCGAAGGCCTAAAAATGTCACCGTGGAGGCTGTTTTCACACACTCAGAGGAATGCGGTTGGACCTGAATCCTGACTTTATATCAGGGTGTGCAGGTTTTACAACACAACACCAAAGATTACAGAATTAACCGGATTCTGTTGTTCTGGTACTATGAATGGAAGACGCTCAGTTTGTATTGAGTGAAAGAAATCAGAAAATCAGAAGGTCAGAAATATAATTTAGCTCTGTAATCTCTGTAAAGACCACCAGAGAGTGCAAAGACCTCCTTAAAGGGTCATTAATGACGTAACTGCCTTGCACCTGTGCTTGCGACTGCGGTGGGGGGGTCGAGGTGGAACTCTTGAATGAGTTTGATGGAGAAAGATTTGTGTTGCTGCTCAGTGGGGTCTTGGCGAGTGTCTGCGCCGGTCGCAGGTTCTCCTTTAGGAGGAACGGGCTGGAGGGAAGAACAGGAACAGACCCCGGAAGGGAACCTGGAGTCTTCTTCCGCTTGGATGGAGGGATGAGGGAGGGCGGGAGGGATGAGGGCACTGGTTCCTTCTCCCTGGCTGCATACACCAGGTACATCGCCTGAGGAGAAAAACTCATCATGTGAGAACTTACAGACTTTACGATCTTTCTTAGCTTCATTTGGCTAATGCGTATGTGCATTTATTATGCAAACAATCAAAAAAAAGTTAGTCTAAGAGGTTTCTCACCACCGCAAACTCGTCTCTATCCAGGTGCCCATCTCTGTCAATATCACTGAGATCCCAAATCTGTCAATTAAAGAGGTCACACTTCAAAATTTACTCCATCTGCTTGATAAACACCACAGTAAACAGCAGATTTACCCGTCCAAGGACATCCAGAGGCAGGTTTGAGTTCAGAAGAACTGGTTTAACTTTATCACCTGACAGGAGCCCACCAACCGGACACAGACTCTCAAATATCCCATCATACTTTGCTTTATCTTCCGGCTAGCACAAAGACACGTCAGGTTATTCAAATCAGCTTTCTGTGAAATCTTTCCTTTTAAATAGTTTTACTTCAGAATATCTGTACCTTTACAGGCCAGCTTGAGTCACCGGCTGTTGTTGAGATGTTTAAAGAAGGGCTGACAGCATCTCTCTGAAAACACACACACAGCGCACATTTACATATAATTTACATGTAACACTTTTATCTAAAGTGACTCACAAATGCAGAACAACGATCAATTGACCATGTGTACACAAAGCTGCACTACTGTGTTCCTGTGGCTCAACTGGTAGAGGATTGTGTTACCAGTGCAAAGGTTGTGGGTTCGATCCCAGGGAATACAAGCACTGATTAAAAATGTACGCCACTGTATGTCACTTTGGATAAAAGCAAATTTTGTACAAGTGTTGTTCCGTGCGAATGCTTGAACTGTTATTTCAGATATCTAGTGTTCATACTTACAAATGTGGGAACAGGAGCAGATGTGTTCTTGTTCAAATTGTTTAGATTGACTTCACTTCCACCTTGAGCTGAAGCCACCAGCCTCAACGCATTAAAGAAACCCTTAAATAAAAGAGACGGACAGACGGAAAGTGTTTTTAAACCACTGACACAACCTCTGAATCTTCAGTCAGCTTAAACACTTCATTATCAACTCACAGTCTTACATGGTCTTAGAGTCTCAGCCACATTGAGGTCAAAAGCTGACTAGAAAGAGCATAAAATACACAATCTGATAGGCTGTGTAAAGCCAGCCAATCAGGAACCAGCATTGAGTTTACGGTGTACCAGGCTGCAACACTTAGTGTTGCTATGGTGACTGTATCACATTAATTTTAATCAAACACTGTGCCAATGTTTGTCCAGGGTTTAAAACTACAAATAAATGGCCAGCTGATAAAACGTGATATTAATCCAACACATCAAAGATTATAATGAAGGACTAATTAATTGCATGACCTATTTGATTCCATTTATTTATCTAGTGCTTTTCCCAAGCACACAGTTTTAAAGCAGCTTTACAGAAAGCCAGAACTATGTTTCAAGTTTCACATGTCCTTACTGAAAAGGCCATGAAATTTTTTTGTTTCCAAACAGGCACTTAAAGTGAAGCAACATTCAAGTCTACTTAGCAAAAACAAGGATGTCAGGTGTGAATTTCCTTCATCTACACAGTGTAAAATAAGACATAAAGCCTCAACAGTATTTACCCGTTTATCCAGGTAACCTTTTCTCTCCGGATCTGATAAATCCCAAATCTGCGAGGAATTGGAAAGAGACACGGAGATTGGATCATACATCTGTAGCGCTGCAGCTCAACTAAGACTTTAGAGTCGTGGCGTGTTCTGACCTGACCCAACGTGCTGTCAGAAAGTCCAGACCGCTTTAAGAACTGAGCCGCCTCCGCCGCTCCAACTTTTCCTGTGTTTCCCGGATCCACCTACATGAAACAGGAAAATCCATCACATTCCTATAAGAGATCACTTACTGAATCCTGATCATCTACATCTGCTTTTGCATTTAAACCACATTCCCACTAGAGGCCGGATTTTTGACAAATCCCTGGAATAACTTTGGAATTTTAGAGGAATTAAAGCCCAGATTTTACCTGTCTGTAGAAGTTTTCATACGCAGCATTTCCACCTGATAACTGCACAAACAACGTTCATTAGAGACTCAATGTGATCAAAATAAATATGTTATGTTAAATAAATAAAGATGTTATCATGTATAAATACAATTAAATCTAATTTCAGGACAACAAAATGGGTTGAATTGTGACATTACACAAATGTTTATCATAATAATAATGCCTTTAACCCTTTTTATCCACGTTTATGTTCTATTATTCCTCCTAGTGTGTTTTTATTGTGTATAGTTTTAAATACATTGTCTTTGGAAATTGACAAAATAAAAATGTTACTGTATTACAGTATAAATGGCATTAAAGATTTTCTGCTGAATCTAAACTTTATGTTTAGATGTTGTGCATTTGTAATAGGGGTTTTACTAGATATTGTAATGAAAGGCAATATGAATTCAAAGCAATAGTAATATTATAATATATAATCGTAAATATAATGCGTTCATATAATCGTGCGTCAGCGTGACGTCACACAGAAACAAACAGGTTAGTGAAACTGTAAACAAACTGATGGATTTGCAAAATAATTCACATACAAATAGACGAATTAATAGATTGCATGACATATTAAATATATAAAACCACCATATGCACAATAAACATACAGCAGATCAGTCTATGGCTTCGCTAAAACAGCTGTTAGGGTCGTAAAGCGAGTCAAAAAGTTGCAAAACTAAGACCTGGAAAACGCAAATCTGCCTCTGCTCGGTTACTGGACACATGAAATGAATAACGGGGTGAAAATATAAACAAATATAAAGTATTTGTTAACATTGTTAAGCTGCGCCCGTCTGACAAGAGAAGCGATTTGATCGTGCGCTGCCGTTTTATATAAACATCGTGTATATGCGTTTTCTGCAAGCATGTAACTCGCATTGGATATATATTTTGAGGTATATATTCGTAATTGTATTTAAAACTAACTTTTAAAGCATTACCTGGGTGAGGGGGCTCAGCGCCGCCATATTTCCTGATTCGCGTGGACGCGCACTGAAGCGTCTCACGTGCGCGCACTTGCCAATGTCAGAGCCCGTCTGTGCACCTGTAATTTAAAGGCATGCGATTCTTTCTTCTTGTTATATTGGTTAAAACTTGCTATTGTTCATTTACAAATAATTACTAAACATATTTACCCGGTGAGCCTTCTATATTAAACGCTGTCTGAACATTGAAACAACATTTACCATCACCATTAACATCAACCTGGAAACACGTAAAATTCCCCTAAAAAGTGTAAAAATCATTTATAACACGTTGTTGTACATCCTTATCAACAACAATAATAAAGAATATGCATGACTATTAAATGATGAAGTGATTTCGGGCGAATCCACTCACAGATTATTAAATATAATGTCTCCATCTTGTGATGCATTCAGAGAAATGCAGGCAAACACAAGATTTCTTTATTTCTGTATTTGTGTTCAGCCTTCAACTGCTGCCCATGATGTTAAAACAGGAAATGAGTTGTACCTATTTGTTGTACCAGAAAATTTGGTACAACAAATAGGTCACTAAACCTGATTCTATAGCAAGTCTTTATAGTCATTATAATAGATAGAATATGCTACTGTATGTAACTTACGCCTTAACTATATTCTCAGAAGCACAAAACCTACTAAGGAATTGTTACTAGGGAATGACTGGAGGTGAAAGAAGTTTAAAGAGTTGAAAGTTTAAGTGTTATCTTAAAACAACACTGACTAAACTAGCCACAGTATATTATTATTAACTAGCCCTAAGTATATATTACTTTATTTTCTCAACCATACAGGAGGAGGGATATTGTAGGTTGAGCTGGTTAGGGTTAACTACTTACTTTTAATACCTTTGAGAAATGTTTGATCAAATGGATATTAGTAACTTAGTATGGCCTTAGTAACTAGTTTTGTGTTTTAAAACTAGTTACTAGTTGTTTTAAGTATTAAAGCACTGTGTGAACTTCCACAAAATAGTTCAACTGTATTTTACAATAAATTTAATAAAACTTTGGCATTAATTACAACTCTTGACATGTAAAAGGCAGTTTAATGTCACGTAAAAGGATTTTCAGTATCACTCCAGTATGAACACTCAGAATTCGAAGTTCACAGTGTGTGGACAACTAAATTTATTTCTGGTCTTAATCTCTGAAAACATACTGCCATTTCCCTTATGTAACTCACTGAATTTCAAGAAACAAAAAAAAAGTTTAAAAAAACTGCATTAGCAAAACTGGACTTCACATAAATTACTATGACCGTGTGTAATGTAGATGCAAAATTACCACACTTTACTATAAACAGAGCTGGAAAACAAAAATAAGAAATGTCTTGCTTAAGAGATGTGATTAATAACCACTGTGAAATCACAATAGAAAAACCTCAGTGCCAAAGGAACATGTAATCATAAATTACATTTGAACAACAGTACGAACATTCATTGGGCCTCATTTATGAAATACAAGCAACATTTTGTGTAAATCATATTGATACCTGGGGGCAAAAAAGAGAAATTACATTTATTTGCATTCGATTGTCACATATGGAGAAACTTATGCTGTGAACTGTGTAACCCAGTAACATTGTTTATATCCACAACTGTAAACTTCATGAACTCCGATAAGATCCTTCACAACTGAGACCATCACCAGAAAACAACAGATACGTGAACCTACGCAAAGACTGAAGATACATGAGCAATCCCTCAAAATCACTAAAGGCACTATAACTCTCCATAGGTCACTCAAAGAAGTTACTGAGATCAGACTGTCAGATAAAGACTCATTTTTAAAAAGTAACAAAAAAACAAACAAAAGACTTGACTAGCTCTTTAAGGGGCAGTGGTTGCAACAGAAATAAAACATTAAATTGAAACAATGCCATTAAAATTAAACTTATGGGTGGAGAACTGCCATTTTCCCCTGTGTGACATCACAAGTGGGGTTGAGTCCCACCCCAAATGATGTCACATTTAGAATGAGTGTGCTGCATGTTTCCATGGCAACCAGAGACATCGACAGTAATTTCCTGCTTTAGAGTTCATCTTTAGGAAGTGCTTCCTCATCTCCTTCCTCCTCCGGAAGCTCATCGGTCTCGTCGATGTCATCCTCCTCATCTTCCCCTTCATTATCATCATCTTCGGTTTCTGTGCTCTGCTCCTTGTTTTTCTCCTCATCCTCTTTCCGTTTCTTCTCATCCTGCTCCTCCTTCATTTTTTTCTCAGGACCCTGTGGAAAGAGGCAGAAAATTATAGCATTTACAGCACCAAGACCAGAAGACCAGATGGCTGTGGATGAAGTTTACTTTTTAAAAACACCAGCTTGTTTTAAAAATCGTGTACCTTTGTAACGCCCCATGTCTCATTTCCAAACTCTTCAGCTGCTTTCACATCATCTGTGATGAAGAAGTTGTCAAAAATAGTGCCGGACTTCACCTGCAGGGAACGAAACCAATAAAACATTAACAAGTGATCCAAACATACAGTTACATGTTGTCTCTCCTGATGATGTTTATAATGCAATTGTTTCTGCGTTGTACATTAAGCATTTTGACTTTAAAGAAACGCTTAAAGAACCACACTGCCCCAATATTCTAGAGGTTTCTGAGATCCACTTTGAATGACTCTCGGTTGTGCACACCCAGCATAATGTTTCATTTTCATTCCTTTTGAATATTAAATGCTTTATTTGCATGTGAAACAGCATGTAAATGTTCCTCGTGTTAATCTGAAGATGGTTATGCAAATTTGTGTTGAACTAAGCAAATACTATTATATTGTTATTCAAGTGTAACTGTACCTGCCACAGATCCAATCCAATCACTCCAATTTTGTCAAATTTGTAGATCTCTGCATCGGCGGTGTACTCGGGGTTGTCGATCTCGGGGTGAACCCAAACCCCTTTGTAGTTTGGATTATCGATTTGTTTTGGCTTCCACTCGCCCTGCAAATCAAGGAAAATAGGTGACGCTGGGAGGATTGACACACTGCAAAAACAGTCTGCCCATCACTGTCTGAAGCTTTAACAACTGTTAGCATGATAATCTGTACCTTGTACTCCGGGTTTGGGATCATGGGGGGTTCCCACTCGCCATCCATGTCCTCATCCCAGTCCTCTGGCTTCTTGGCATCAGGATCGGGAATATTCTCAGGTTTATCCCAGTCCTGACAACATTAGGAATGAGATTTGAAACGAGTTTGGAAACCCTTACAGTGAAAACAGGAACAGGTGTGAAACAGAAATCAAACCTCAGGTTTTGTGTCGCTCTCATCATCAATCTTGGCGCGATCGTCCCAATCTTCTGGTTTCTTGGCGTTGGGGTCTTTGATTTTTTTGGCAGGCAGGAAGTCCCAGTCCTCCTCCAAAGAGCCAGACTCCACTTTCTCATTGTTGATCTTCACCTCGTAGGTCTGATCTGCGTTCAGGATCAGTGTGTACAAGTGCGTCAGTTCATCATCCTGAAATGACAATTCACACATGATGTCATTTTCACATTTGGTTGAAAGATGAGGTCAACCCAGAATTTACACACTAGATTCATTGATTGTCATTGGTCAATGGCAGAACAGATTATATTTTAAGCAGGAAACTGAGATGATTAATACAGTTTAGTAGGAACTCACTTTGCATTTGATTTCTTTCTTGATGAGGTGATTCTTGCCCTTATAGTTGAAGATAACATGAACCTTTTTGGTGCTGTAGCCGCAGATATCAGGCCCTGTTCAGAAAAATCACAAGAATCACATCCCCATCCATCAGAAATACTTTATTTATATTTGCATTAAGAGACGCTCCAGCCGTGATCTTGTTCCTGACAGACTCACCAAACATGATGTAATACTGGGAGTCGCCGTGCATCTCAGCCTGGTTGAGATCAGATGGAAAAACCTTAACATATCCACCACCACAGTCGATCTTCTGCTCGTGTTTGACGGTGAACTGGATCACCAGAGGTTTGCCCTCGTTGCTAAAGGGTTCAAAACGGGCCGACATGGCATAGAAACGAGCATCCTGACTGGTCTGCAGACCTGTGAGTGAAACAAACGCATAACATGAAAGCTAAATAAAAAGAATGAAGTCTTCAGTTAAAAGGCTTTCACAGCCTGGTGACAGAGGAACTTTTAAAAAACTTTTTTTAACAAGTTCTTGAGAAACCATCAAGGAACTTGTGATTTGAGAACCAACAAAAAATACAAAAGATCTAAAGAACTTAGAATGTCACATCAAGAATGTTTAAATCTAACAAAAACCCAATAGTACCTAAAGAACCATTTATGGGCCAAATATTTCCAATACCAGAACCTAAGGTGCTTTAAAGAACCATTCAAGAATCCTTATGTTTGAGGATGTGGTGTAACGGTCAGTTGTATGCAAACTCTTACCCTTATCTTTCTCAGCATCCCCATAGAAATTTCCAGCAGTCAGTTTAAACTCTCCGTAATCAGTTTTGTGTTCAGAGTTCACCCACCGACTTTTCCAGGCATCTGAAAATTCAGACATTAAAATCAGAAGCAAATAAATACGGCTAACACTACATCACGTAAATTTGCCTTTAAAGATGCACAAAGATCATAAATTTAACCCTTAAAAGGTGAGAGACATTTGACTCCTATCAAACATATTTGAAAACTGTCTAAGATTACATAAGGAAACATTTGCGTAGAGGGACCTTTAAAGGGAACTTAAAGGAATTTATAAGACAAGTTTGGCTACATTCATTTAACACTCATTTATTGATTAATAGATGAAGAAAGTTTTTGCAATACCGGTACCGTGGCTATTACTTACAGTTGGGCCAGAACTTCCTGTTCTTGTAAAACCAACTGAGACTCTATTTTCACTTTATACTGAAACAACAGGGTTTGCTTTTTGCTCTGACACATTTGTTGTCATTAGGCGTTTAAATGAGGACCAGCTACAGGACGTGAAACGTGCAATATGCAAATACAAACCAAAACTATAGTTGTACCTTAAATTACATGATGCAGTAGTTGTGAGCACAGATTTAAACATAATGCTATTAAACTGAAAGAAGAAATGACCGTATAAAGAGATCTGAATGGTTTCATTTTGCAACACTAACATGCATAACCTAATGCTATTAAAATACCATTTGTTTTCAAAAGTTTCACTATGTTTCATAATATATCAAATAAACACTCGGTATATAACATTTAGTGACACCCATTAATACTACGACCTACACATCAACCGTGACACGAGTCAATCGTTCACTCACCTCCATCTTCAAACTTCTCCTCAAAATAAACAGTTGCATTGACAGCAATCGCCAACAACGCGACAGAAACGATCTGACACAACGTACAAAGCCGCATTTTTATATATTTTATGAGTTGAAGCCGCACACAGTCTTTCTTTTCCTCTTTCTCTCTTTCTCTCCCTCCCTCGATTTATCCGCAGCTCTGGAAAAGCGCGTGGCTGCACAGATGTCCGCTTCTGATTGGTCGGCAGCCCGACCGTCTCCACCAATCACAAGAGCCCACGAAGCGCACGAGTCGCCTCCGCAACCGGATACGGCGTCCGACTTCCGCGTTGTTCTCCGATCAGTTTGTTACTGTATGAATGAACCGCGGTCTCCTCAGGTGACGGAACTGGGCTGATTCAGGATCAGTTTCTTAGATGCCACCGGTTTAGTGAGATTCTCGCATTCGCGGGATGCGCCAGCGCAAAATAATGCGCAAATGGGGGGATTTTACCTTTAAAGACCAATTTGCTTTGACAATTTCCTTCAAATTGAGTTTAAAGAATTTAATCAAACGTTTAAAATCAAATTTCCAAAAGCTTTTTTAAAGCGTTTACAAATAATACGTGAGCACAAAAGTTACAGACGTTTATGACGCCTCCTAACACACACAAGAGCTCCCGAGGAATAACATTTCTTTCTGTAATTATTATGCTCATAAATGTTTCGTCATGAATGTTGAAACGTTTTTGTTTCCTCTTATTTATAATAAATGACTGCAGTTGTATTGAGCGGCTGCGGAGGGCGCCGTCACACCGCAGGCTACTTCCTGGACGATGACGTCATCGCAGGCCAGCCGACACGCGCTGTCGTCATGTGTTTGAACCTGTAGAAACATATATTTGTAATTGTCATATTTTAATCTTTTTGCTTCAAGGCTTGGGTTAGACGTTTTCAGAGATGCTAGCAATTGCAACCTAGATTTTCAGTGATGTGAGTGCAAATACAAAGTCTGACAGGCAAGCCAGATAATTTATGATCGCATCGGGACAAAATCCAATTATTGAATGAATATTTTATGGTCCTTTTACAGAAATACATCAATATACTTACACCACTTCCCTCAGTGATGCTCTCAGGATGTGAAGAGACTTTTAACCAGCACAAAAATGGGAAAGTTTCGCCCTGAATGTGAGTATTTGTTCTTGAGCATTTTAATAAGCGTTTAATCTGTAACAACCCCGAGTGAACTGAGGAGACTGACTGTAACGTAAAAACACGATGAAAGAGTAAAAGTACCACGTAATAGCGCAAACATCCAAACCCGTTCATCCAAACTAATGTCTCATTACGTACGTTGAAAAGTTGTAGACATCAAACCCGATTAATTCCGCTTGCTTCCCTCATTATTTTCAGCACAGACATGTTCCTCTGATCGGAGAGATGCGCCCACATCCCGCGTTCCGGAGCCCCGCGCAGCGTGACGGCCGCACAATCAATTCATTCTCATCAGCCCTCGGTGAACAACAGCGTGTGTGTGTGTGTGTGTGTGTGTGTGTGTGTGTGCGTGC
>JBAJNP010006475.1:0-25465 GCA_036877545.1 Yasuhikotakia modesta | reverse complement strand
AACCCCTGATTGCTCCCCGGGCACTGCAGGGATAGCTGCCCACTGCTCCGGGTGTGTGTGTGTTCACGACTTGCAGTGTGTGTTCACTCCTTGCATGGATGGGTTAAATGCAGAGGTCACATTTCGGTTATGGGCAACTGTAACTGACAAACACGTCACTATTACTTCACAAGTAACACAACAGCCTGAACATGAGCATGGCTGAACACAGGGGGCTGAAACAGGTCAAAGTATATGAATTTATAGGTAATGTTTTTGTTTATATAATAAAGTATTGTAGCCAAATTCAATAATAAATTAAGCATGAAACTGTATCCCTTTACAAAACTTTACAAACATCTTTGCAATTTTAATTTAAGACCATTTTATACTAGCTGGCAGAAACCAACAAGAAGAAACTACTAGAGAAATAGAATGTTTAACTCATAATTACTAATTGTGAGACCATGTGACAACTTCCCCAACTAGGCAAAAATAGTGAATTCAGCTTTTGCCAGTGTTAGAAAAAGTTCAGAACACACCCACTGGCAAATTTAACTGTAGCATTTACCTACAGTAAAATTTAATTAAGCTTAGTGATATTGTATGTATTGACTTGTGTGTCCCTTTATATGGTATGCCCTTATAACCAGTGTTTACTTATCATGTTTCTGATAACACCTTAAGCTATGCAATAGTTTGCTGTGGTTTAAGTAAATGTGAAGTCCAATTGGTTCAGTTCCAGCTGTTCAGAATGGATGCAGAAGGCCACGCCCCTCTTAAGCAGGTGTGGTTGGTGATGCTGCAGTGGGAGGGTCCTAAAACTCAGGTAAGGTACAAAAGAGCAGAACTCAGAGCTCAAAGGTGAGAAAAAATGGGGTCACAGAGACAGCTGATAGCACTGCTCATCCTTGTGTCTGTGACATACATCTGTGAAGCAGGTATGGACATGTCCCACTTAATATTTAGTATATTTTTTTCCCTTTAAAACAATTATTAAGTTGTGCTCTTTTAGCTTTATTTGTTTTTTAATATTATGCATTGATTATGAATTGGAAGTTGTTTAATCACTAATAATGACTTTGAATAAAGATAGAATTTGAAATCTATTCTTAAAAATAATTGCTTATCACCGTATTAGTTACTGTGTGTGTGTGTGTGTGTGTGTGTGTGTGTGTGTGTGTGTGTGTGTGTGTGTGTGTGTGTGTGTGTGTGTGTGTGTGTGTGTGTGTGTGTGTGTGTGTGTGTGTGTGTGTGTGTGTGTGTGTGTGTGACTGGACTGTTGTTATAATAGCTCTGCTCAGAAAGTCTTCTGCCATGGACTTTCTGAGGCCCGGGAGAGAGAAACGTGAGGTGAGATGTCACCACGGCTGTAGCTCTGAAGACAGTGAGACAGAGGAGGTTCTGGAGACCAACTCAGATTACGTGAGTCGACACAGCAGCCAAAACTTATAGCAGACAGTGGAAACAGTAAAACACAACCTAATATAATTGTTTAGTAAGGATTAGGAAGTTACAGGACAACATGATAGGCTTAAATTATGTTAAGCGTCTGTAAAAGTGTGTAAGTATCAGATACTGTACATCAGATATCAGATATATCTGAAGCATGATATTTTTATGGTACTTAACATGGAAAAATCTAATAAACCAATAAACTACTGATGTATTTTTACTTGTTAGGAGCAGGAAAACTCTATGGTATTCTTCAATGGTGTATCTCAAGCAGAGTTGCAGATGGTAAAACTAATTCATACTTTCTTCATATTTTATTAGGCTAAAGTGTGACTGCAGTATGAAGTACATACTTGACCATTAATACTTGTATGTAAATATTTCCACTCCACACTTCATGTTTGAATGGAAACTGTTCTCAGGATGAGAAAGTAACTTCATCCATCCATTGGATGCTTCTCTGTTTCTTTTCACCCCTCAGAAAACAGACGGTGAGCCAAAGGCAGAGGGCTCAGGTATGTAGCCCCGCAGCTCACGGTTTGAGGACTGGGAGAGTCCACACAGCTGGAGAAACTGAATCTGAGGAGAACTCTTCTGAGGAGAACTCTCCGGCTCTTCATCTTCACTCACCACTGCAGAAAGACACAGGTGCGCCGACATGAAATAAAACCAGATTATTTTATACTATCATAGAATTATTTGTGTTTAAAGGGAGTATAACTTCTTGTTTGGCTGTTGAGTGTAGAACTCATTATAAATGGAAATGGTGTCTCATGTAATTCTAACATTAGATCTGGTGATGTCAACATTGGTGCTCTTATATAAGCTGCTTAAAGTCTCTTCATCTTTTGCACAACCTGTTATGACACTATAGTCATGGTGCTAAACTGATATTATATTACAATTATTTTACCAGAACTTTTTTATTTAAATAAATCAGTTATTGAGTAAATACACAGCAGATGAATGTTGTTCCCTCATCATTTGTTAAAAAAATGGTAAAAAAAAATAATGATTCATAGTTTAAAATTTGGCTCAGATTTCCCAGAAAATCTGATTGGCTTCATTTGTTTCAACAAGCATAAATTAACCTGCAGTTTTATGTTTCAAACAGAGATGGTGAAGCAAAAGTTTCAGATTGTAGCTTTGAAATCAACAGCTTTGACTCATTAACCAGCTTTCTTAAATAGAAAGTCCTGTTAGTTTGTGTTAAAATATTTACCTTTCCTTATGGAAATAAAGAGCCGCTGCTTTTGAAATGTTACAAAAGTTGTGTTGTATTTGGTGTTTTTTATTATTTAAATAAATATTTAATAAACTATTTAATACACAGGAGGTAGCATTACTTTATTTGTATGCTTGTTTTGTTAAACACACATAATGTTGTTTATTAGCCGTTGCTGTAACATGTTTGTATGTTACTGGAACTATTTCTACAGAACAGGTTGACTGAATTGTTTCTTCTGCCACCTTCTGGTATACGGAATTTGTGTAAAAAAACAGTAGTCTGACATGAAATATTAGATTGAAAAAAACAACGTTTAGACTTAAAACAAATACAAAGGCCTTATTTGTTCCGTGGTTGTTTTAGAAGACATTCAACAAATATATTTATTTTAAAAATTGCATGTCATAAGCTCATATTTGCGCATAAGTCTAAAGCCCATTAATTGTAGCCTAATATTACTGCTTGACTGTATTACTACGGAGACTGATGGTGTATAAATCAGCACTAGGTGGCAGAAACGCTCAGAATAAACTTAAGTCAATTTTTGGTAAAAGCTTAAAGCGATCCATAAATTTTGCATCTTTTTTGCCACCTCTTTTTGAGACCTATTGCTTGCGTATTTGTGATCAAACTTTAGTGAGCTAACTAGATATAGTTTGATATTGCTTACTAGTATCATTTGGCTATTGCTTTAATAAAGCACCACTGTGATTATTGAAAAAAATATATTAATAATTATAAGAATAAACAAGTCTTCTGCTAACTAATAGTTTAATAGTTTACTGTAGGTAACTTGACTCATTAATATAGAGTAGAATGTGTTTGTACATGGCTGATTTGATCAGCATTCAATTCATATTTATTTTATAACTGAAATACTTTTTAAGTTGAAATGCAAACAGTGTTGACAGGCCTATAACTTGATAAATGTGCTTCATTCTGGAAGTCATACTGTGTCGTTATCCAAAAATGAATGTATCTCAGCAAGATGTATCTGGATGATTAAAGTCTGGCTATCCAGGTGTAGCGTTCCTGTTTATTTTTTGCTTTATAGCTGAGCTTTAGGAATCTAAATCTCAGATATTTTTTGTATCTAATATTTGTCTCTGTATGTTGTTTTGTGAATCCTGAACTATTTACTGGCCTATAAGCTAAGGCTATGAACTTATCCATATGGATAAGGCTATGAGCCATCCATAAAGTCTAGTTTGAGGATCAGTCCACAGAGTTCTGTGGAATATGGCATAATGTGTTTCATTTCAGTGAGATTACTGTTGATATTGATAGCTCCATAAATAGCGCAGGCAATACGTTTTTGGCACAGCCTCTGTAGTTCAGCACAAAAGAGTGGTCTGAAAGTGAAGGGAAAAGCCCATTGAAAATGTTTTTTGACATCTAAGGACATGTAAATCTCTCCACAGCATTAATGTATAAACCTTAATAAGCCAGTAATGGAAGAATTTAGAAATGTGGTTCCTATGGGTTTGTGCTGCTCTGTAGGGTAATAAATGTTGCGTATGTTGTAAATGTTATCAATGCTGGACAACTACAATGCCCTACTACAGTCCCCAAATGTCACTCTCCTACCTCATCTCACTTCAGAAATACATCACCTCCCGCCAGCTACAGTATGTTCTTTAAATGAGCGACACAACAATTAACACAACATTAAACAATAACCTTGTTTAATGTTGATTTAATGTTTAAATGTTCTGCTGTTCCTTCACTAGAGAGCTGTTCTTGTAAATGTAGCTTTATATAGGTCTGTTGGTTCCTATGGCAAAACACAATGCCATTTTACAGTCGACAGCCTGAACTAACAGTGCCAAATTCAGTGATATTTTACTAACTTACCTTTCAGTCAGAGCATGTAATATATAGGGCCATTTGCGCCTCTTTTTTTGTGCAAAAAGTAATTTTGTGCATAACTGAAAAAAATGGTTAATGGCTTTCCTACGTTTTATGTTAAGAAATAAATGATTCTCGTTTAGATTAAACTGCTTCAAAATGTCACTGACTTTGTCTACATAACTGTAACACCTCCTAGATACTTCAAAACGCACAAAGATGTAATGCTTTGATGCTTTGTTTGGAAAACATTAATAGGTTTGGACACAAAAGATGAGACTTTATTGAAATATTAACGAGAACCGAGTTATTGGTGGCGTCCACGGATCATGTCGCCGTTAGGGGTGCTGAATAAATGAACATCCCACTTAAAGGTGATGAAAAGATTTCAAACCCCTTTCAGCGAGTGAGATGAAAGAGGCTCTTGCAATTGTTCTGCTCTTGAGCTCCGTAATAGACCTGAACGTCACTGAAGGGCTCTTCGCTTACCGAGTAAAGCTGTGCGTAAGACCGTCTCCACGCACGGAGCGCGCACAGAACAATGGAATAAGACATTCACAGCCTAATTCATAGAGATGCACTTTATTTGCAGAAGATAAAAAACACATTGTAACCGTTCTTTAATGACAACGCTTACCCTCCGTTGCATTGAAGAGTCTGGGCACTGTGCGCTTTAGGCGGACCTGGTTACGTGTTTTAGAGGGATATCAGCGCACTCCGCACGGAATCGATTGTATTAGAGTCAGTGTGCACGAGAATGACAAAGTTGCACGGGATGGGTACTCCACTGGCATTAATGTTAGCGCTCTTCTTCAGCGCGTCATGGGGATGCCAACTTCCCCACGACTGGAGACCCCAAACTGAAGCATGCCGCGCAGAGCTGGCGGAGATCATAGTCTTTGCCAAAGTCCTCGCCATCCATAAGGAGACGTACAGCGTGTACAACTACCTGCCGTGGCAGTATGATACAGATCTGTTCTTCTCCGCCGAGATCGAGCTCTTGTGCGACCAGGCGTGGGGTAGCATGTTGGAGGTCCCAGCCGGCTCCAGGTTCAATGTCAGCGGACTGGGATATTTCCCCTGCTACTCATACAGCGTCATGGAGAATAATTCCTACTACTTCTTTTTGAGGTAAATGATTTGCTTATCATAAATTAACACTGAAAAAAACCCTGTGTGGAAACACCACAGACATCATCATACGTCATGTTAACTATAGGACGTTTTTAGAAACATCGCACATTCTACAAAAGTAAATGATACATCACCAAAACTTAAATGCGTAAAATGTTTTATGACGTCAAATCTTTTGTCGTTATATTGTGGGGTTATTGCACCACATTTAAACCCTGAGCTCCCACTATAGCTGTTGGGTACATCGTAAGGGCACCGGTATTAACTACCAGACCCCAGTTTTGTGAAACGTAGTTAATAATGAATGAAAACTGCCGGACCTCCCCGTTCTTGTCCATTATGTTCTCTCATGACAAATTTAACTTTGTATACAATGATCATGAGTATTGCAAAGCATTTGACAGACATAATTGGCTCCGGCTTGTATTCGTTTACAGTGCAAAATGAAATCACATTGGCAGACACACAAAGGGTGAGGTAGCTAACAGACCAACCGCGTAGAGTGCGACCCACAGGCTTTTATTGCGGGGAGATCGCATGCGGTTCCCCGTTGTTACGATTTCACTTTGTTCCGCGAATGCACGCACAGTTTGGAAGTGATTCATGTTGTAATACCGCAAGGCTTCAATCACTTGACAACCAGACTGTTTTGCTTGTGTTTCTTCTTACAACACAATCCGTTGAGCTGAAGGAGGTGAAACTCCCTTATGTGGCTTTATATTGGATGTATCAAACTAAGCACTTTTCTAGCCTTTTACGCTGACTATCAGCACTTTGTAAACAAGGCTGACAATCTGACCTCTTATACATAAAGGATCATGGGTATTGTGCCCATACAGCAGCTGTGACTAATAGTTTATAACAGGGGTGGTCGGTCCTGCTCCCTGCAGAACTGGTTTATAAGATTATACATCATTACACAGAATGCAAAGTTGCAGGCACTTGCATTTAAATAATGCAAACATCTACATGTGGTTGTTTAAACTGAAGTGTCACCAAGTGGCCATTGTTTTGAATAATTTAAGTTGTTCTCTGTGATTGCTAAGGCTTTGCTGGTTGCTAGGCACCCCTTGGTTGCTTATGTGCCACATAGGCTAAGTCTAAGATCTACTTTTAATACAAGTCCATGAGGTCTTTTCATCATCAGTTAATCTTTACTAGTTCTTTATTTGCATAATAATCAATACACATTCATTCATTAACCTCATATACAGTTTAAAACCCTGAAATGCTCTTATGTGTATAACAACTTCCAAATGCCACCAATGAATACACTTCAACGGGTACGCAAGCACATTAAAGCAAAGTCTGTTGCACTGTCAGCTGTGCTGATTTAAATGCCAGTTGTTCTTGTCTGTGGGAAGACTGGTGGACAGGTTACACTCCCTCCCTCAGTGTAAGAGATAGAGCAGTTAAATCAGTTCTGGAATTCCTTCCAGCCAACATAATTACCCATCACATACAGTGTCTAACTGCCCGGGGTGACCTGAGGGCTGCAGGGCTGAGGTCCTGTGGAGTGCAAACAGACGGTTTTGGCATTATATCAAGGTTTAGAAGTTCAAGTTTACAGGTTTTGTCATTTGTTATCTGACAGAGTTTTCATCAGAATTGTCTGGTTGGTACTAACAGGTCTGCATGCTCCCCCCTCCCCCATTCTCTGCATTAGCTGTTTTGAAATCTCTATGTGCTTCAGACGTTGTTCTCGTGGAAACAAGTTTAGACCCGCCCCCCTCATCCCTTTGTTCTTTTGTTCATCACTGATAATGAATTGTACATTCGTCCACAGGAATTTCACACCATATCAGTGGAAATCTTGTACCACATACTTCAACAGTGATCCTGTTATAAGATTAGACTTAATAAAAAAGTCTGGTCCACATCACAACTTCTTCTGGCCAGGATACGCTGACTTAGAGAGGAAGAGACCTTCTGACTGACATGTATAGCAACAAACCACAAGTTGTTTTATTTTGAAGTGCCAGGTTTATCTAAAACATATTACACAATAAATATTGATTCATATTACGTGCATTAGTCTCCACAAACAGCCAAATATGTTTATCTTGGCACGCTGGGAAAAACAATCAAAAAGAGGACAGAGGAATGCAAAAATATGGTTTAAAAAAATGTTTTAAAGACAGTGTAAATGTGGCTTTAATAAAACAAATGTGTCAAATCAGGACTTGGCTAAACAAGTTAACTTGTTCCTCATTTCTTGGTATCTTTTATGTTAGAGCAAAACCTTGGAGACAAGACCTAATATCGTGCCGTGAACGATTTCAACTGGGGGCAGGACGTTCTTTCACTCCCCAGCATGTTTCGGTTAGAAATCCAGAAAAAAACTCCACCATGCATTTACTCTGCAGGAAAACACTAGGATTTCAAAGCACGATTTCATTAAAAACACATCAAATCTCACAGTTAAGATTTACGACAGGTGTTGCACATTCAATCACATTGTCTTTTTATCGCTTAACGCTCGCTCGCAGATGCTGAACCTGCAAACGTTTCCATCCTGTTACACGGTGACTTCCATATTTCTTGAGAAATGCATCAAACCAGATTCTGCAAAACCATTTTAAATAGATTAGGTTTCTGCATCCAGACTGACACATATTTTGAGTCTTTGCTTTAGACGCATGCACAACTTTTCTTCCTTGCTTTTTTACATCCCATATGTCATGAGTCTAAGCCATGAACCAATCAGACAGCTGGTTCCAGTTTGGCAGGACAATTCTCGCCAGTCAAACCATCAAAAGCCTGAGAAACTGGAGACACACTGCATGGAAACAATAATTAATGCAATATGGTGCACAGTACAACTACATTCAACAGTGTCTAAGAGATTTCCTTTATACTCTGATGTTAACAGAGGCAGACCAGTGAAAAGCTGGAAAATTTAAGAGGCTGTATCCTCGAGATGCATATTTAGGTGTAGGATATAAACTATTAGTTGTGTTCCTGTAGCTCAACTGTAGCGCATAGTGTTCGTAGTGTAGGTTGTGTGTGCACGGTTTGTACACTATTTATACTTGGGATATATACCGTATGTTTTATTATATCATTGTGAGAGTTTTCTGGATTCTGCAAAATGATCCGCTTGTCTGTGTATGTCACAAACATAGCAGATGTCACAAGAAACTGTAATCTGTGAAGAAACTGTAATCATGTGCATTACATTACATTCAAGTTTCTTGAAACACAAGAAACTGTAATCTGTGCATTACAGCCTTTTTTTACTGAAGTATTCAGTGATTGACATGTTTACGAAAGATTTATTTCTGACTCATAGAAACCTTTTTGAACACCTAGTAGAGCAGACTAATAAAGTTCCTTGTGAACATACTTGTGAACATTTAATATGCACTAATTTTCCTGTCTTTATTTAGTTTAAAAGAATACTAAAAAACACCATAAAAGTACCATAAGGTTGTCAGTGCCAATTAATGCTCTATATCTTCCATGTCTTCCAAAGTAATAGCTTTGCCTGAGGAAAGACAGAATATACCAATGGCTGACTGACTTCCCTTCCATCAGACGACATACAAATATAGTAAAAATGAATATTCAAATGCAATGACTATAGATGCATCACATCTGGTTTTACATAACTGATATGTTGTAACCAAACACAGTGCGCCAATTTAAATACATACAGTGGAAAATGAGATCTGATCGCTATAGTACAAGCAACAGATGGAAAGATTACCATAAAAAAAAGAGCTGAACATTTCAAACATCAGACAGATCATATGGTTTTGGAGATTTGAGATAGAGCTTTCATATGGACAACTTTTATGATAGATATACCATCTTTACAAGGAACTGTCATTGTATGGAAAAGAGCATGTGTATTCTTCAAAATATCTTTGTGTTGCACACAAAAATAACAGCTGTGAGTTAAACTGATATGGCCTTCTGGACTTGAGCACTTGAATACTGAGAGATTCTGGAACTGGACTTAAAATCCTTCCAGACATCGAGACCTCTAGTTGAATCTAGATGTTCCAAATCTGGCCTTATTGCGCAGGTCTTGTAAAAGCCCCCAAGCTTCTGATGTCCCTCTGGAGAGGTTGAATTAGATCCAGATGGAGGGAGTCTCTGCTGTCAAGGTCCAAAACCAATGTTTCCACCACAGACAGAAGAAAAACTGGCTGTGGGAGCTGTAGAGTGGCTGAGGTTGTAGGAAGCTATTTACCTCAAATCAATTTTTCTCATAGTAAGCAACAGTATTCTGATGCCAACCAGCATATGGACAAACTTTCCTCACAATATTATGTGACTGTTCCTATATAAACACCAGGAATTTAAGAACAGATTGTGAATCACTCACATGTTTATTAAGCCATTAAGATATTCATAGATCTATAGCAGAAATGCCTCATGAGAATTCTGCCATTGTAACATATACAAACACATTAGGAAACAGTGATTTCCTTTTCCAAATCAAAAACTGTCATTAAAAAACTTCCCGGGAATTAACAAATTACTTGGGAAATATACATCGTTTACATATCGGTCAATTTTTGACGATGATTTGTGATGATGATTACACTAAACTACTTTAAACTATTAGGTTTGCATTTCCCTGTCATCAGGGATTACAAACACAAATTTAGAGTAAAACAAATAAAATTTTCTCGTAGGCTGATGGTGGACAGGCTCCAAAAACCACACAGAAGAACAAGTGTAGCTGAAACTCGAGAGATGAACAGAGTGTCTTGTTTCCTCTCAATGTGCCAATGTAACCATGGCTTTTGTATGAATATTTGTCAAACCACACTTGAAACTTTGATAACAGACTTTCCGYATTTCCTTACCACTGAGAGGCGTGTGTGTGTGTGTGTGTGTGTGTGTGTGTGTGTGTGTTTGAAAGACTGCAGGCTTAAAGAGTGAGAGAACAGCTTTGAATTCCTCACGCATTAAAACAAAATGACATGCGACATGTCATTTCCATTTTTGTTATGTACATTTAAACTATTGTGTTTTAAAAAATAAAAAAGGCAGTTCGAATGCAACATGCATTTAAAGAACACAAGCAGAACTATCCCACAATCCTCAGTTTTCCTGTAAAAAATATACGGGTCATTGACATTAAGTGCCTAAAGTGTCCGTGAACTAATAAAACAGTGAGGCCCACACAGAAGACACAATAATACACACATATTGTAAAGTCTGACCATTTTGATGCAAAGTGTAGTGTTATTATTATGTGCCATGTATGTCTGTATACGCACAATATAATCTTGATGAACATTTTATTAATTAAAATAAATATATTTTCCTTAAAAAGCAGGTTATTGACATGACATTTGTCCAAGCGTTCTGAGCATGTTGTTAAGCAGTTGCTAGGATGTTCTGAGAGAATGTTCAGGTGTTGGTAGGTTGTTGCAGACCTGAAAAAATCTACCACATTCTAGCCCCACACTTTACACTAAATACTTACAACTGGGCCAAAAGTAATTAACTAATGACTATTATTTGATGACGATAATAGTATGTTTATGTATATATTGTGTATGTTGTATTTCTCCACAGAATGGATGAGAACTACAGCATCATTCCTCACGGTGTTAACTTCCAGGATCCCATCTTTCCCGACACACCAGAGAACCATCGGATGTTTGCCAGCTTGTTCCAGTTTTCCAACTGCACAGCTGGCACACAGGTTCACATGTACACCCCAGACTGGGAAATCCAGGAGGACAACCGGGTGAGAAACTCTAAGTGCATTAAAACACGCAATTATACCAGTACAGACAACATTCTCCATTTTATGACTCAATAAATTCAGTCCCAATCAGCAAACATGCCATTATTCCAGTCACACCCACCAAGCCCTGACATTTCTTATTGACTGTATGTTTGTATGCATGCCTGTTTATGCATGTCTGCATGCATGCATGCCTGGATGCATGTTCATGAACAGATGCGACATAGGAGTCAAGAGTGGAATGGCAACTGTTTTGATTTTTTCCATGTCTGTTTGTGGTTGTCTTGGCTTGTAAAGCTGGAATTATGGGATGCTGACAGAACAGACTGGGTATTTGTGGTTGTTGCGTGTTAAATGCAAGAAAACAGCACTGCATGTGCATCAACGTTAACCCATCAACCACAGAAACCCTGCAAGAAGAAGCAGCCAACTATGTGGAGCTCCAAAGCAGCAAACCTATATTTTACTAGGAGAATTTGTGCTTACTCTTAAGTGCCCTTAATGTATAGATGCAGAAATGAGACTAAACGATCTTACAGAATGTGGAAACCTTGTCTTTCATTTGCCATGGAAGAAGGAACTCCATCAGAGTTTCTTCATGGTTGTATTGCTAAGTCAACATGGTCTGCATGTTGCAGAGCTGCAATTGGTTATCTTTATTGAACTTAATAAATCATGGTACATACTACTGTCCCTTTCTGTGACCCTTGTCTGTGGGGCTGGTTTCAATCAGGCTCTAAATGCACAAAATGTTGTTCATGTTAATGTAATCAGAATGGGTTAAGTTTACAGTAATTGCTACATTTCTGCTTGTATCAGTAATCGGAGCAAAGGCTAAGGTTATGTAAATGTCATTTGCCTTTGAAATTTATTCATATTCCTTATTAAGTAAAGCAAAGTATGTCCAGAACACAAATAGCCAGTTTTTTCTGCCTTTAAACTGTCATCAAACAAGCAGCTTTATTTTATGTGAAATTGGCAGCCACATAAAGCATTTTGCAATTTCCCATGAACATATTGCCATATGTTTAATCCACAAAGGGATTGGAAGCAACAGCCAATAGAAATCCAGAATGTCCGTTGCAATTAATGGTTGTGTACAAGAAGCTGAGTTTGGCAAGCAGTGCTCTGATTGGCTCATTTAGGCTAATTTGTGCTGCATGTTACCATATATGTCAGATGTAGATTGTTATAGCTTCAGGGTAGTTAGTTACATTTTCCACACTGATGCCATCTGACCTACAAACAGGTTCAGGTGCAAACATGATGGTAGAGTTAACTGGGAATTTTGCAGTTACAGAAAGGGTCAAGCTGTGACAAATTTCCAGATGTTATTTTATGCAAAACTTGAAAACACGTGTGGGAGGCAAACATCTTATATTTGACTTTCCCCAGGACTATAAAGTTACCGCCATGTAACAAGAACAAAAAATGTGCTTCGGCTGTTTTGATTTTTAACTGATAATCAAAGCCTGATTATAACAAATCAGATTTTGTGACTACAACATATTCCTGGAGTCCTTTACTGTACTTTAGCAGCACAAAAAGTGTTTCTGTTGTAAAACAACGGGACTCACACAGTTTTCTAATTGAAATTAAAGTGTCAAGGGTCATCTTGGTGTCTTCTACTTTTACTTTGCACTAGGTAACTCCGCCCACTGTGCAACATCATTGGTCCAAAATTCTCCACATAGCTTTTTAATTAAACATGAAATAGTTGTTTCATTTGTCAGTTAAAAATAAAATAAAATTACTTAGGCTAAAATGTGTGCCTGTAGTGGTTAGAACACAACGTACCTTTATGAATATTTATACTGGTTGACACAAAACAGACTTCATCTTTTTTTAAATGTACTAAACTATGGAAGCCAAACAGATGCTTTATGTGTTGTATGATTTTTACAATGTTAAACTTATGCTTTTGCTCTAAATTTGACTACATTGGAAAGCTGATTATTTACTCTTTGAGCAGCTGGCAGGAGTTTGCTGTATTCAGTCATTTCTACCTCAGTTGACTTCATGTTTATTCCTAATCCTTTTCTTCAGCTATGGTGCTCCAATGTGCAGAAAGCCTTATTTGAGGAGGAAGAGAAAGTCAAAAATCTTTCTCAAAAAGTGAAGGTCCTGGAGAAGACCAACAACCACCTGAGGGACAAGGTGAAGAACATGAAACGTCTCTTGAGACAAGCCAAGCGAGAAACCAAGGAGTCGGTTCAAAGCTTCAAACAGCTTCACGAATCTGGACCAGAGGTAACACATCCACAGCAGGACACCACCCAGGAGCAGAAGCCCACGCTCAAGAAGATCCTTCCCAAAAAGCTCAAGAACTGAGACCAGCTCCCACCCTGAGGAACGCCAGTTGTTATGATGGTGTTTCTCAAACCTAGAATAACATTGAAAGACCATGGGACTATGAAGGCAGAGTATCTTTTGCAGTAATGGGTTCACATGTATAATGAATCTTCCACTGTGTGAACTGTCTTGCATAGTTGACAAAGCATCCATGTTGCAAATGGTCTAGTTTAGGCTAGTTTAACTATTTTTCATTGAATCCATACGTTTTAGCCAAACACTTTTTCATATAGCAAGCTGTATAATGTAATCAAAAGGCAAAAAAAGAATGGAAATCAATGTTTTGATTTTATAAGCATAAAAAAATCACAGTCCCTAATTAAAATGTGAACATTTTGAAATACACTTTTACCCACAGAATGAAGTTTGAGACGAGAAATAATTGATAATGTTTTATGAAAACAAACTCAACCTTCATGTGTAAAAGCTGATGTCACTGGTAATCAAGGAGAATCCGACAGGGTCATGGAAACAAATTACAGTTTGTGAATTTATTTGACCAGGTGTTTATATGGAGTTCTGCAGTGGGAACTATATCCTGGCATGATCCGGTGATATTAACTACTCCACAAAAAACGCTTTTCCCATTACTGTAGAAGCTTTTCAGCTGAAACCTCCAAGAAACATCCATCTGTCTGTACAAGACAGAGCAAAAATATGGTTTAAGGGTATTATTCAAAAGTGCTTCCATACTTAAAGTCTAATTTGACCATTTATGGTTAAAAATACAATCTCAAGAGTCAATCCATCATGAATCCACAAGTGTAGGATCAGTTTTCCTTTTTCCATTTGATACCACTCTTCCATGTAATAATTCCTAGTTGTGTCTGAGTGGTTTGTACTTGTGAATATGAGTTATAATTGCAAACAGGGTGCTGAGCGCCTGAAATACGTAACCTTTACTCAGTGATGCTTATCTTACCATAAAAGTGTTCATCATTTAGAAAACCGTTTTTTACTGACACGTTTTGATATTTTAAAGCTGGTGCTTATTGTAAAATGGTAGATATGACCATTTCATGTTTAACCCATTCATATGTATGCCAATAGGTAATGAAATAAACATGTTTTGCTAAATATTTGTCCACAGTTTTTATACATTTCTTTTAGAAGAAAACATCCCATTTAATGACCTCCAATGAAGGACTGAAGGTTAGTATGTTGGTCTAGTTTTCCACTTAAACATATCTGAATATCATCAAAACAATGTTTACTCAAGAGGTAAAATAATATTATGGTAAAATGTTCAGCCATTTATTTCCCATTGTGCAATAATCACAGGCTCACAGCCAAATATCTGTGATGGCTGGAAATGAGTCACAATGGTCAATACTTAACCAACTTGTTCTGTTCAGTTACACGCCACTCTGTCTTGCTGTTTTTGAACACGTTCCCTAAAAAACATGTCGGATTGAGGTCAGAACCTGAAAGCCAGTTTTCTGTGGCTTCCTTAATATCGATTGGTCTACTAGTCATTCAGGTACACCACAAAAACATGTCATTTTGCACACGCCAAGTGGTTACAAAACTACAGGCTGGTGTGTATTTTAAAACTTTCAGTTTTTATGGGAAATAACATCAATACAGGAAAGACAACTGCTTTTGTATAACTATTTCATAGCGTCTTAATTTATAGAATTAAACTGCACCAAAATGTTTTCATAGTTAAATTAAATTATTCTAAATGTGTGTAAAATGTACTGAATGTTTTAAGCGAATTCAGAGTTTTCACAGCACAACTCAAGACCTTTTACAAGACAAGTTAAATTTATCCGTAGGTTTCAAAGCATGAGAAAGATATCCCTCTGTCTCCCATGTCACATCTAAGGAATCTGTAGCCCTTGGAAGAACATTGTTTCCAAATATATATGTGCATGTCAGCCAAATTTCTGACTGAGGCATGGAATAAAAATCATTTTTAATATTAAAATAAGCTTTACTCTACAGAGAATACAGAATATGTCTGCATTTTTCGCCATGCTTGAGAAACTAACAGTCCAATGACCATTAATGACTTATGCAATGTAATGCTAAGCCAAGTATGAAGATCACAATCTCTATTATAAGGTTTTTTCAAACATAGTTGAGCTTATTCATAAAGAAACAGTATACTTGATCGTGAAATTTGCTTGGCAGATTTTGTTCTCTGACCCATTTGTTTCCATATGCATTGCCTATGTTTCCTGAATGAAAAATATGTACCTATGCACTTTAGCACATTTTTACAATATGTTAACTTTTGTAATCACAGACAGAAAAAGTCATATTGTGTCGAACATATAAGAGAAGTATACATACATACATACATACACTGAGAAGTGTAAACTCTTTCTATACATTCAAACCCCAATAAGAGAGAACTGGCATTTTTAATGGGCCGCAGATGTTGAACGACCTGTTTCATTGACTTCTTCTTAAAGCACTACATCACATCAGTACAGCACCATTAAGCAATCAGTCATTACTTCATAAACACACTTCATCGAAGACACACACACACATAGTTTTAACACAAACTATTCTCAAGCAAGCTGCAAAGCAGATGTCCTGACAGTGTGGATTTAATGCCGTGATCTTCCTGTGAGACTTCAGGCTAATTATAGACATGACTTTATTTGTTTCATTTTATCCCTCGGCAGAGATGTTCTGTGGAATTCTGCATTCCATATGTCTTGGAAAATTGGAATTACTTCCAACAGAAAAATGCAATTGAATGCCATGTTAAATTATAATCATGCATGCTAGCATACTATTCTATTAATGCAGTTTAGATGTCTGCTGGGTTCAGGGTGTGAATTGCATAGCATACCGAATTGCAATATATCCATGCAATATATCCTATAATGCAATGAACTCAACTTGATCTTTCACTTTTTGTCCTTGTATCTTTCTAATGTGAGAATTTAATACAGATCTCTTGATCATTCATTATGATCACAGCACAAACCATATCTGGCATGTTCCCATTACACATTTCAAACCCCAAATGTACCCCTAACCCAAAACCCAACTCTTATAAGCCTAACAGTCATGCCAACAAGAGATGCAGACCTCAGGTATGTGGTTAGAAGACAATTTTCAATTTTCCAAACTAGACTATAATTAGGCTGCAAACAGTCTGTTATTAGTCCGAAACCTTATATTGGGCCTTATGTTTAGCAAAGGCCTCTACTACCCATCTCTATATCATTTATTGACGTAAAACATGAAAACTATTTTGCAGTCTGTCTTTAAGTAGCCACTGTAGTTTTGTGAGCCCAGCAGTTTTGTTCTCCTTTCAAACACAATATAATATGAATGTACATTTCAAACCCCTTTTGAATATATATATTGAATATATATTTTGAGTATATTTTAAACTCAGCTCAAAAGTTGCGTGTTCCTGTGTAGCTCAACTGGTCGAGCATTGTATTTAAAGCACAAAGGGGTTCGATTGTGGGTTTGATCCCAGGGAGCACAAGTACTGATAAAAATGTATGCCTTGTATTCACTGGAAGTTGCTTTGGATAAAAGTGTCTGCCAATGAAATGTATATTGTGTCAGTTAAAACAGTGCTAATATGTTATTTTACTAAAAACAACTGATACTTGTTGCGCATTCTAATATTAGATACTTCAGCAATCAATTAACTTGTTTTACTTTGTCCAGAACAAACCTTTTTGTTTTGTCTTCCATGCATTCCCAATGAATGTTCCTCTGAAGGAAGTATTCAGTTTTTGGCTAGATGTTTTGTTCCTACAATCCCAAGTCTTCAATGCCTAGCAAAAGAGAGGCATTTGAATTCATTAGAGTGTAATTAAAAGCTATCTGGAGGATTGGCTGAGGTTCTGAATAAATAGAGTCTTGTAACCCATGGGTCCTTTTTTCCCTCTGTCCAAAAGACAACAAAACAACAAGACTGCCAAGAAAAGCAGTGAAACAGCGTGCATTTTAAACACAGAGCCACAGGCGTAACAAAGGCTAACGCAGCACTCTTCTAATTAAAGGCTAAATGAAGACATGGACTGATGCCAGGCCATGCGAGAGATACAAACCAGTTTGTTTGTGTTTGTGTCTGAGCGCAAAAGACAGTTTTGACATCCAGCATTGCAGCTATGTTTTATGGCCCATGGCGTTACAGACAGACAAACGTTCTGGCAATGATACACATTATCTCAGAGCTAATGTGTTTAACATTTTTTCATTTACATTTAGCAGATGCTTTTATTCAAACCAACTGTGCAGTGCATTTAAGGTCCTATATATGTGATCAATCCATGTGTTTCTTGAGGAATTGAACCTGTGACGTTAACATTGCTAGCACCACACGATACCTGTTGGACTACAGTAACTCTCAATGTCACACAACTTAGAATTCAACTCCCCAACATTTCTCATTTCATCATTATAATTGTTTAACAAACGTGAAATTGTTAAGCAGATGTGAATGACACAAATCTATATCTTGTTATTTCAACACTACAGCATTACAATTATTTGTGTCAGCGAACTGGTTGTTTTTATAGACTTTGGCACATACAGCATCTTGCTAGACATTGAGAGTTGCTATGGACAGTCGCCAAAGAATCTGTGCATGGTAGTTTTCCAAAACCTTTCTGTAATGAACAACCGATGGCTCATTGCAAATCTGTGATTGTGGCAAATGTAACCAAAACTTACGTAGCATATTAGAGCTGTAAGTTGGCAAAAGTCGGCTAATAACATTAAACTAAGTACCAATGAATTGGTCCAGAGGAAGTATGTTCAGAATAGCATAGTATGCAGTATGAAAACACTCAGGCTGTCTATGAAATAGCCTCCTATACCCTTAAATAGTGCATTATTTGATGAGACAGCCATTTTGCAGTGGTATCTGAAGTGTACACTTAAGTGTACATGCAATGGCTAGCCATTTTTCAAGTGGACTATATCAGTCATCTACTATAGGGAATATTGAATGAATGTATGGGGACTATTTTGGACACAGCCTCAGTAACAGAGCTCATTGCAAGAAATGCGGTATCCCATAATGCAATGCACTTATCTTGACCTTCCCATTTATTTTGAATTACCGGATGTAATATCCTTTGGGACTGTTAACCTCTTATTCTACACACCATTTAATTGGAATGGCAATAATATGCAGTAGTGTTCCATTCTAAACATTGCCAAAGTTTAAAAACAGCAACTATTTATAACTATTTATGCACTATTGAACTATAATTGATCCAAACCGTGTGTCAGTCAACACTCCTAATCTGACAAACCACAAAAAAACTTATATGAATGCTTGCTTCCTTCATTTTAATTGACACCAGTTGGTTTTAATTGCATAACCCACATGCGCTTCATGCTTGTGCCTTTTCCTAACACTTCACAGACATCCGTCTTGTCTGTTATTTTTCACCCTTCATTGCTCTTGCCTTCATTATTTTATAGTATATTTTTTGTTGCATTAAGATGCGGTCTTCTAGCAGGAGTCGCAACGCAAGCATCAGACTTCACATGTTTGTTGTTAGCAGGCTGTAATTGTTTCAAATACATTCCCAGACTAAGCAGAACTTTTTACAGTGTTTATCTTCTTATTTTTTCCACCGATGCTGTTTATAGAAGGCCTGAGTAATTAAGTGAAGCACAACAGCATTCCTTCATCATACATGTTGGACATTCTTAAATGGTGAATTAACCTTCTCAATGTTGAACCTTCTCAGTGTTAAACCTTAAATGGTAAATGTACCTTCTCAATAGTGAATGAAAACTTCTCAAATTTAACTTTATTTGTAGTAGTGGAAATTGTACTTTTTACAGGACGTAGATTATGCAGTTGGCTAACATTGTGTATGAATTTAAGAAGTTATATAATGATCATCAAGTCCTCACAGAGCACAGTTTTGAGATCATTTCAGCCATTGGCTACTCCTCCATCTTTTAGGTCAGGTCACATTCTCACTAATCATATGCTTCTAATGCTCTAAATAAAAGCAGCTGAAATCTTTTATACTGGATTGAAACACACACACACAGGGTCCTAAATTTCACTCACCTGAGCAGTTATAACAAATGTTGGTTCTTTCCAAATGTGAGAGGAAATGAAAGAAAGTTTAATAGCTGTGTGTGTGTGTGTGTGTGTGTTCAGATGAAATTAAAGTTGCTTTGTGACACAACACACCCTTTGTTGAGTTCCTGACAGTGATCACAAATTTCAGTGAGTCACTTTGGCTCAAAAGAAACCAAGTTGAGTTGGTTGAGTTGAGATGGGAGAGTTATTAGAGCAAAGAAAGACCAAGAAGAATAAAGGAAAAGTAAGTAGAGACGGACTGCAAAAATAGACTGTTTGTGTTGGAGGAAATGGCAACCCAATGCTATATTAATTTAATCAAAAAAATCAGAAATGTAGGGTTTGGTGTTGGGTTAAAATGTCTTGCCTGTTCTGAGGGGACAGTACCATTTGTGTTATGTGTGTCACTGAGATGATTAACCTATAGTTATATAATAAATACAACTGTATATGTAGGATGCATTTTTTAGTAACTTCAGGAAAAATTCCTGAAAACCTTTCACAACATTTATTCTACATAATGCAAACCCTTCAAAGGTTCTAATAGTTTAAGTCATTCTGTAACTAAGAACTTCCATAAATATTAACACATTGCTATGCTAAACACACATGACCCTGGTACTCAAACACACACACATATACACACATTTCCTCTGCCTTCTGTTCACTTCTTTGTTTCCTCTCTAGTGATTGTGTATGTGTGAGTGAATTTACAGTGTCTGAATGGAACATAAATTGTCCATCCTGTGAGGCCTGGCAGGCGATCCCAACCGTGAGGGTCTTTCCCATCGCCTTTGCTGAGGCCAGTGGAAAAAGACTCTGGGACTGTTTGAGAGACAGAGACATTCTATCTCTCTTTGTCTTTATTTGTTTCTGTTTCAGACTCTGTCTGTCTCTTACAAACCCCCTTTCTCACTCTCTTACTCTTTTGTGTGTCTGTCCTGTTTTAGGGGTAATGCTATATTTCAGTAAAATGAAACTCAGGTTTTTTCTAAATGGTACTAAATTAATAATGCTTGTTAATAGTGCCTGGGATGGCACTCAAAGTCGAACATCAGACCTGCAAATTCAACGTGTTTTGCTTGCAGTGTGATTAAACAGTTGTTTTTAAAATAATGTAACTTATAATGTAGTATTGTAAATAATGTAGTATTACATGCTACTGTTTAAAATAGCTTATAAAATTAGAAGAGATTTCTTCATGACATATTAAGTTCCACCATGATATTAACTGCTGTGAAAAGCTGAAGTCTTAAGTGAGCTGCTATCTAAACATTAGCGTCTCTGTGGCTTTGGCAGCTTCGTGTAATACATGTTCAGTCAATGGAAGATTCCTTTGTGGTCTCTGTGGACTGTGCATATGTTTTTAAGTCTTTAGAGTGCCCTGAAACCACATTCACTCAGAAATCCCCTTTGATCTATTGTTCAGGAAGGGAACACTGAAAAAATAAGTGGGAAGACAGGAATCAGGGGTGTGGAAAAGCCATTTATTTATGTTCACAAACACCAGCATCCAATACACAGCATATGCAGGTAAGCAGTTATGCTGGTCTTCCTAGCAGGTATTAGCACTGATAGCATGAATGTTTACTGCTTATTGTACACTATGCAGACAGACTCAGACTGCTACACATTTGGAAAGAGTTAACTGGCACATAAAACTCAAACTCACGGTTCCACCGACACAAAGAACCACAGAAGGAGAAAAGTTCCTGCTCTTTATCCAACATACACAGTACACACCACAAACAAGTATCTAGGTTGCACAAAATCACCCAAACAGGAACAAATAAATGACGATAATGAAAGGATGGATGAATGGAAGAGAAAGACAGATTGACCCTGTTGAAAAGATTAGCATTGCTTCCTTCATTCATTGCTTCCTTCAGGAGATGACTAGAATCTCTCAACCTGTCCTTCCCTCAGCCCTGTTTAACATAAACTTCTTGAGCAAAGATGGAAGATTTTAAATTGTGCTTCTGGGGGGTCTTGCAAACAGCCAAATAACTGCCTATGAGATGAATGAAAATGTTAACAGACAATGAATGCCTCTATGGAGGAACTAGCTGGTAGGTTTCCAGAAGTGAAGAAGTTTTGCTCGAAGTTCAAGTGCTTGAGGGTTAAGCAGGAAAACAATATTTTGAATGCATACTTTGTTTTTGGAGTGAAGTAGTCTGTAATTATTACTTCTGGATGGTTGGAAATTCTGACCACAGTTTCTACACAACAAATCCTGACTCTTTATTTTTCTTTGCATTTTATAATAACATAATATGCGTGGTTTGCACAATGAGGTAAAGAAACATTCACTTTTTTTATATTAACTTTAAATGCTACTCTAATGACAACACAGCCAAACATCATTTGGACTCAGTAGATTCTTGTTTCTTCTTTTTCTATTTTAACCCTCTACAAATAAAGAAATTAGTTTCTTTTAAAAGTAACTTTTAAAAGTAAGACCATTGGCAATTTAGAGTAATTTCTCTTACTGAGCTCAAAACCACTTTCAATGGTTTCTCGCTTTTTTATGGGTACAGAAACACAATAATAAAGTTTCACTGGTTTTTCAGCCTTGTGTAAGATGTGACCTCTTGACTGAGGTCACTGGTCCCTGTGTTAAACAACTTTCACCTCCTGCCGATGGATGTTCTAAACTAACAGACTCCTGGTGACTGACACACACACACACACACACACACACACACACACACACACAATGTGCTGCTGTTGAAAGGTAAATTCTTATATACAGAAATATAATCAGGTTACTTTGGTTCTGTGGTTCTGTAGTTACTAGGATGTGCTGGGTGGTTGCTAGGGTGTTCCTATAAAGGTTCAGGGTAACTGCTAAGTTGTCAGTCACTGTCACATTTTGTGAGAGAGCTGTCATCTGTGCTGTCAGTTGTGTTCTGACCCTTTCATCTTTTGACAGACTGGGATTCCTGGTGCATTACAGCTGCAGTTGAGAGTCTAACAAATAAGGAAGGTCAAAGGTTAAAGGTCAAAAACTTCTGAAGGATCATGGTGAACCCTGACATATACAAGAAAGGTCTGAACACACATACCCATTCTTTATGATGTTTCCCACATTAACAATAATAGTATAATCTTAAAGAAAGAATAGTTACCCTTTACCCACAGTTCTTAATACTCAGCCTCTCAAACTAAATCCATGAAGAGCATCCTGCACAGGTCTTTAATCTCATACATGCTTAAATAACATAGAATAGAGCCTAATTTGTAAACAGCACCAATATTGCATCATTGGCAATGATTTCTAAATATGCAATGTTTTGCATGGCTTTGTTTCCAAATACGCAAAGGTATCGTATGGCTTTGGATAAATCATCTGAAACCTTCTCAACAAGGCTAACAGATTTGGAATGACATGAAGACAAGTAAATGATGACAGAATCTAAATTTTGGGGTGAACTCTTCCTTTAACAACATTGCTTCTTGCTGAAAGAAAGGAGAAAAAAGGAAGTCTGAGGAAGGAAGACTTTTCCACACAGGTCATCATTTCTCTGAGACTTGCCAGTGGTTTAGTGCCTCTGAAGAGTCAAGTGTCAACTCTTAGTCAATCTACACTGGTCTGGTGTAACACTAAACTCTGGAGTCTTTACTGTTTAAAAAGAAATATGAGAGAAAGAAAACTGAGAATTTGCTAGTGAAGTGAGAAAAATGCATAAGGAAGACCTCAAAGGTCAGATAAGAACGATTGTTTTGATGAGTTTTGAAGATAACATCAGTGATGTCATGAGCAAGATCTTGCAATCTGACAGAACAAACATGATGAAGATCACAGAGCAGTAAAAGTGAAGATGAATACGTCCCTTTGAAAATGCTTGTAATGTAATACAGCCATAACATGGTGGTCTTCATTTGGATAGAGCAGGCCTCTCTCAGCTTTGTAAAAAAATGAAGATAAGCGATTGTGCAGAGGTCTGGCAGCCTCAAACAAATGTCAGAAAACATGGATTGTGGCCTCTTGGGACCAAGACCAAGCAGGGAACAAGGGAACGAGTAGATTGGAAGAAATGAGGCAGAAAAGTATTCATCACCCTCAAACTGCAGGTGTTGACAGATGTTAAGCTGAGCAACATCGCTGGTGTGGGGCTGTGAACTCACTGTGTACTGCAAGCAGACGTAATACAGGCTTAACTTGAGTTCTGGAGTCTGACTGACTAAAAGTCATTTTAAATTCTTGTTAAATTGAGTTTTCAAGTCATTCCTTTATTATTATTATTAACCAGCTGAAGGTTTCTAGGTGATTTTGAGTGGAAGTGGAAGTCCAACAACAGATATAACAACAGATTATAGTTGATAGTTTATCATGATAATTATTTCAATGTTTAATGACCAGAAAAGGCCCAAATACTGTTTCAGCTCAATTTACAACAGCATATATATTTTATCATATACAATCCTAGAAACCTCTTTGAAATAAATGCTTATGGGTTGTTTAATTCTAACATTTTAGTGGCTTTGAGTGTCCAAGCGCTCTTTGGGCTCGAAATATCTTACAGGTCAAGAACTCTAAGCTGTTTTACTTCTACTGGGGAATACAGGAAATACTTATCCAATATTTATCCCAAAACTCTCTTCTCCAAAAACATAGCAGAACATTACACTATAATGCAGTTATTATTCACTTACACCATGTACACCACATCCCTCTAATTCCTTCTGTTTTTCTCTCTCTTTCAACATAAGACAGAATACAGAAACATGGTGCATAGACAAAGAAAGTTTAATGCACTTTACAGTTTTAAAAATGGCATCAATATTAAGCAGTACTTTATTACGAATAATATCCAGTAAATATCTATGATGCATTGCATCCATACAATGAAGGGCTCAAAACAGCTTTTACAGGTGTTACAAAAAGGCCACACACAGTATGTATATTTCTATGCTTTTACAAATACAACATACTGTCAATATGTGCTCAAATCAAAACAAAGACAGACGTGAAATACAACTGAAATATTTAAAAGAAAGAAAATGTAAGTCAAATTTAAGTCATTTTGGTTTAGAAATTGTTTGTTTAGATAGGTTTATAAATGTTCAGAAATAGAAACTAATGCATTTATGTCTAAATTTGGTTTATTCTAATGAGCTAACACTGGCAAGACGTTATTTTGAAAAGGTCAAGCCCTTAAAATTGCATATTGACTATTACTAAGGCCAATGATACTGTTATGATAATGTACTTCAGTAGGGCACTTTGTCATACACAAAATCTAAATCCAATATTGTTGCTGTCCTGAGTTGTTTTACGTTGGTAAATTGTTACACCATGTTCATCCTCAAAAATGCTTCCAAAAAAATTCTAAAAAATATACATTGTCCAAATTAAAAAAAAGCTAACAGCACATTTATAGCAAGAGTTTATGAGATTAAGAGGTAGCTATCAAATCTATGCCTAAGTAAGAAAAACAGGGATAGTCCCAATAACTATGTTTAGTATGACATACTCCAATTATAGCAGTATGCAGTATACTGTGTGCAGTATGTATCTTCTGTTTGCATGGAATACCAGGATGACTATTGCCAAAAATGTGCAGTTTGCTGCAGATGTACAGTGTAACTGTATTCTGTTATTTTGTTCCATTTTTATAGAGGGATCCATGGTCCCATTTGAAAAAAAGTTTGATTCTGAATTTTAGGTATTTTGCATTTACAGATAATGTTTCTTTTGTGTCAGTTTTACATTTGA
>JBAJNP010006474.1:0-25465 GCA_036877545.1 Yasuhikotakia modesta | reverse complement strand
TATATGATGATAGTATTACAGAGAGTAAATGCAATGCAAACATTGTTTTATGGTTTCTTTAATGTTGTTGGACCTTCAGGCAAATATGTGATTGAAATATATGTTAGGTTTTGGTGGTTATAATACAAATGAATGCAGAGATACACAACCACACATTTTCATATTTAAACACATGCATCCGACACCACAAGCAGCAATGGATTTGAAATTCCTGCGTGCTCACTCAAGTGTGTAACCTTGCTCACGCATACACACACACACACTGCAGCCCATTTCCCCCTCAGCATCTATAATTCTTTTCTATGAGGCCATATATTGTGTGTTTTTGCCTCTATTTTAAAGGCTCACATAAATAAAGCTCATTTTAAATGCATAGGCATGCCTCACTCTCACACAAATAGATTTCACAGATTTACAGATTTATTCACACTGAAATATGGTCAGATGCACTCACACTCACTCGCAGTAATCCGGAGTCACGTCCATAGGAGCAGCATTGGAAAACACATAGCTGGTCTGCACAGATGCATTGTGCAGCTGTTGTCATGTTGTGTCAGTCCTGTTTACAGGCTGTGTGTGAAGAGGTGAAAGAGAGAGAGCATTCAGACCAGAGCGGGAGTGTGTGGAGTCTCAGATCACGCCGGCGTGGAGACGGTGTCCTTTCTCTGGTAATTCATAGCGTTGTGATAAAGTGCTTTGGCTGTTTGGCTGGAGAAGAGAGCCAGAGGCTAACAGCTACGAAAGGTCAGAGCTGTTCCTGCTGATAACCGCTTCAGAGAGAGGGAGACAGAGAGCGGCGGGCGAGAGAGACAAAGGGAGTCTCAAAAACAGACATGCAGGCCTCACAATGTCATGCACATTTGCAAATGCGTGTCAAAGACTTTTTGAAGAACGCCGCACGCTTCCAGACTTCCTGCTAACTTTGCCAGCTGAGTGAAAGGTCTAGAAAACCACTGTGCTGTTGACTGTATACATTCTAGAAACTGAAACAACGTGATGCGCTCGGCCATAGATGAAGCGTTTATGAGTGTATGGTTTTAACATATGTGAAAGGTGCTTTGTAGTGGAGAAAAGCTTCTTTAGACTATAAAAACATAAGAAATGGTTATTTTTAAGAACCTTTGACTTATTGGTTCTTGGGGAACCATAAATACTTTTTTTTAAACCCCCAATTAAGAAATGTATTTTTTGAGTATAAGTAATATTTCTGACTAGAATGTAACATTAGTTGCTAAATAAGAAGTGATGTAATTTTGAGGTAAGGACTCACGCCTAGAATGCAGAACTCACAATGAGATTAATGAGAAATGACTCAAAGCTTGTCTAGAAAAGTGTGTCTAGAAAGAAAGAGCACAGAAGATAATCTAGCAGACACGCTCATATCATATAACTGATGTTAAAGCCATATTTTCATTGATATGGACAGACGCAGGGCAGGATCTACCGGCAACCTCAGCAAAGCTGATCCTTCAATGAATAAATGATTAGCTGTGATTTTTTTTCAGCTGTAATGTGGGGGAAATATGAACATTGCAGCGTTTCAGAGCTCAACAAATTCTGCCGTGGTTATCTAGCTTTCATCGGAGCATGTTAACCGATCCCTTATGCAAAGTGTACTCAAATAAGGGTGGGACATTTGCGTATTGTATGTTTTGTCACATTTGCGAATCCACAGCATGTTACCAACCTTGTTTTCATTGGCGCATGTGAACCAAACCCTTATACAAAGTAGCTGAAGTACAGACATATGAGCTCATTTCGCTTCAAAACAAAGACTGACTGAAGCCTATTTTGTGTTAATATCGGTCAACTCTGTCTGTTCATCATGGCTTTATAAATACCTCTTTTCAGTCGAGCTCTAATTGAGAGACAGTCAAACGGACAGAGGACCAATTATTCTTCAGTCAGGCAGAAGGGCCTGAGAATAGATTGTCAGTCGTTTGATTGGTCGTTTTAACGTTTAATCACCCGCACAATAAAATTGTTACGAACTCCCCCCGCATTAGTGCTGAAATTCACAACTAATCTTTAATTCATTTAATTATCAGCGCAGCCGAGGCGGCCGTCAGAACCCGTCCGGCGCCGTCCACAGCGATGAAAGCGTGACCCTGAATGAGAGTGATATGAGATATATGAGCGTCTCTTATCTAGAGGAGCTTCTATGAGTCATCAGAACGATCCAGAAAAATCCTCTCATCAGATACACTGTCCATCTAGAGCTTCAGATTTTCAGTAGATGCTTGGATGTGTAAGAACGTTTTCCTAACGTTCCATTAAATAACTGAAACATCACAAATATTGTTTGGAATTGATAAAATGTTATTTTTTGAGATTAGAAAAAACTTTTGGATTAGAAAAACTTTTTCTTATTTTTAATTCTGTAACATTTTTGAGAACCTTTAGTAACATTATAAGTTTTTTGATGCAAGAGTAAACAACAGTAAAAAGCAACAAATGTTTCTTCAAGAGTTTTTTGATAACTAACATTAGCCAATATTGTGAGAACGTTCCCTGTTAGTTGTGTTGGGGTTGAGAAATGAATGATTTGGGAAGGCGGTTGTGTTTTACACTGGAACCTGATTCCTGTGACATGTGCTGTTGTCAGTCTGTTGTGAGGTTACAGTATCTGTAGGGTTAGAGAACCGAGCTTGAGAACCCAAGATCTGCCCCTGCAACCCCCCCCCCTCCCCCCCACCCCCTCTGCTCATAAAAACAATGTTACTGAGATCATCAACCAAATAAAAGAACCTCCATGTTTCCGCCCCGCCAGTTCCTCTCCAAGTGTTCAGCTGTGAAATTTGAAATCCATGCATGGCTTCTCTTTTCCATGTCTTGAGGAACCAGATTATTTGCTCTGTGTCTTTGCACAGCCTTAGCCTCCATGTGTGTGCATACACACACACACACACACACACACATTGGAATCATATACATACATTCACAGTTTTGATCTTTCACTCACACACACACACACTAACACGCTTCATTACTGTATATGGGAAATGTCTTACTAAGAAATAATATCTTATACAGGACTTATGGAGTACAGTTATGGATTTAAACCCTTAACCCTGTGTAAGAAACTTACAGTGAATTGGGACCCAGACCATGTCTTAGCATATGAAAGGATATCAAAGAGATTCAAAGGGTGAGCTCCTTCGGTATCCAACCGCCTAGCAACCACTGACAACACCCTAGCAACATGATTAAACTTTTTTGAACACCTTAACAACCATACAATCTTGGCAACCACCCTCATTGTAGAGGCAAGTTTTGCACAGACAGGCATGTCTCTCATTTTCGAGGTTGAAGGTATTTTCATTTTTGAGGGTCTGTGGTATTTTTTGTGCGCCAGCCCACATTTATGGAAATATTCAGATGTCCTCTAATTGAAGTTCTGTCTGCACAGATAGCGCCTCGAGTTAGCATATCTAGTGATTTACGCTCTACTCCGTTGAAGTCTTTTGTTTATCTTCGTTGGATTTGAACAGCCCCTCATACTGTATGCAGATTGAGTTGGCCAACAGCCACTGGTGTTCCTGTGTGTGTGTGTGTGTGTGTGTGTGTGTGTGTGTGTGCACTTGTGTGTGTATGTGTGTGTGTGAGTGTGTGTGTGTGTGCACTTGTGTGTGTATGTGTGTGTGAGTGGTGTTCTGTGAGTGTGTGGAGATGGTGGTTGTAGTGTGGTTAGGGGGTATGGTGTGTGTGTATGCATGTGTGTTTGTGTGGTGTTCTGTAGTTGTGTGTGTTTGGAAATGTCAATGTTTGTAATTGTAGTTTGGTTGGGGGTTAGAAATGGTGTGTGTGTGTGTGTGTGTGTGTGTGTGTGTGTGTGTGTGTGTGTGTGTGTGATTGTAGTGCTGACAGGACTAACAGGAAATCAGCAGAGTGGAGGAAGCGTTTAATGAGAACAAAGCAGCGTTAATGTTCACGTAACAGAGGTGCAGCGGCACACGTCTTATTCTTCCCTACACACACTAAAGAGTGACATTTTTATATCAAAATCTTCATTGTTATATAGTTATTGTAACGTTTTAAAAACTGTTACAGAATTTAAAACATTAATACATTGTATAAAACTGGATGTTTTAAACATTACTAGAACATTCAACATAACATTTTTGTTACTTTATGGAAACGTTACAGAAACGTTCTAACACTGATAGCTGGGGTGAGTAAATGGCAGACATATTTGAAGATGGAAATATTCATTCAGGCTGATTTGCCCTCCAGCAGACGATCTTTATTCACCCTGTGAGAAACAGCTGCTTCTGCAAAACCAGCAAAAAGAAAAGTGTCTGACCGGTGACCTGTCATCTCTCCAGCCACAAATCAATCCCTCGCCCGGCTGTGTGCACAGAGATGAACCGTAGCTGTCATGGTAATCGTCAGGAAATGTTCTTTTTTAAAGCATTATACATGAGAAATCGGATCCACTGTATTTATGAAAAATTGGAGCAGTCCAGTAGTGATTTGTACTGTAGCATTGAGGACATTTAATATCTCTGTTGAGATGAAACTGGTTCCAAATGCTGACTTTTACAAATGTCTTTCGTTTCTTCAGTTCTTCTGAGAAAAAGGCTCAGGTAATCTCACATTTGTCTCCTTTAAAGTTTGTAAGGGATGTTTTAAACTTTTATACTGTGCTTAGATTTATCAAAACTTTTGGTTTTATTTATTTTCTGATGATGCAACAGGACTATTCTGGTTTGCTTTCTACATCTGAATCGGACACAAACGCATGTGATCACGCGACACGTACTGTAGCCCAGCGGATAGATCGAGGTTTTGTTTGGGGTTAGAAGCAATTTCCGCCCCACAGGACAAATGATGAAGCCTTTCACATCATGTGACCATTAAATCCATGCTGGTTTTTTATAGACAACAGGGGAGGAACAATGCTAGCCTGTGACGCGCGGTGGCAGGAGGTCGTTCGCGCCGCACAAAAGCACGTTTAACAGCCAGACATCTGCAGGCCATTACGCTAGCCGTGATGAGCTGCCAGCGTGTGCATTGTGCTAACGTCAATCATTTCTCTTGATTAGCCATTACGCCTTGCTAGTATACTGGCTTGCTAACACAATGCCATTTCTGATTGATACCATATTGGTTTTTATCTCTGATTTTTAGGGGGTCACCGCTTGCACTAGAGTGCTCAGGTGGGGAATCAATTTCAATGATAGGGTGCTCGCCAGAGCTACATATTCGAGTGTCGAGTTGACAGCTTCACTTGCTATTGACAGAGGGGCAGATCAGGATAAATGCCCCTGTCGATACATTTTGCGTCCACATTATTGATGAAGCTATTTAGGCCCCTCATTGTACCAAGGCTGGTTCTAATCTCACACTCTCTTTAGACACCTGGAAGCTTTATGCCTGAAGGTAGCATCTATATTGTGGTCTACAGGTCAGTGCGTGACCCGGCGCAGTGTATCAAACTGCCAGGGGCAACATAAAGGTCAATTGTGTGCGGACACAGGGCTGGCAGATACGGTTGCTTATTACCCCTGCAGATACATCAGCAGATTTTCTTTGTTCCTGAGATTGGACTAAACTAGATTCAGGGACTCTAGTTTCTCAGAATCATTGTCCTTTCATTTCTCAGGAGACGTTGATTTCTGTGCTGTGTGTCAGTATGAAGGATGAACTCTGTCCTGGTTTTCTCATATCCATAATTCTTGAGAGCGGTAAAAACGAGGCTGTATAGAGCTTTAAAAAGGTTGTATTTACTGTAAAATTAAAGTCAATGGCATATCTTTGATTGTTCTTTTGTTAAAATGTGATTTTATGTGAAGTTTATACTGAGACTGACGCTTTGGTATCTATTTGAGCATAGTTTGAGACACTGTATAGATATCTTCTGAGACTGTAGAAAATATGTGATATTAGGTGTTTCTTTCAAAAAAAATGTCAGTAATTATAAGCAACGGTCTTAATTTAATATTAAAGCTTTTATGAAAAACAACTCTGGGGTGTTTCTGAGATGTTTTACAGATCTTCTGTGAGGTCATTCTTTGTGGACTGGAACAAACCTCATCCTTCAACGTGTTGTTGAACTTCCTGAACAACAGGAACTTATGAGGTGGAGCAATTGCTTGTGTTGCTGTTCAGTGAAACGCATCTCGCTAGCATTAATCCTGGCCTATGCATCGCTAATTGACTTAAGAAGGGATTAACACTAATCAGGTTTTGTTTGCAGGAACCACTGGCCGGTTCTAACCTATTATTTGATAGCAAAATTCTTGTCAGCCCCCATCAGTTGTATAATTAAAATAAGCATTGCCTTAAAAACACTTTCTCAGGTTTTTCTCCCCCCAGCGGCGTCTGTGCTGTCGATAAATAATTTGCTTCACCGAGCAAGAAAGCAGCGCCGGCCTTCGTTCAGCACAGAAACCTGAGGCTGAGGTAAAATCCAGCAAAACAGGGAATGTTCTATAAACGTTCTCCAAGCTTCCCAAACGTTCTTGCAGTTATTATATGTATTGAAAACATTATTCTGAAGTTGTTAGTGAAATGTTGCAAAAAACATTATAGAAAAAATTAAGCAATAATGTTAATACAGCATCTGAAATCTGGATGTTTTAAATAATCCTACAACATAAATTGTATTTTTGTTGTTACTTTAAAGAAACGTGAGGGAGATTATCTTACAGCCTGAAATTGTTCAGAGGAAGTCTTTGTTCTTGTTAGTAAACAGCATGTGCCCTGCGCTGACCTTTGACCTGTCAGGTTAGTACAGCATCCGCAGACAAGCCAGTGTCATACTGAGCATTAAATGAAAAATGTTGCATGAGCTAGCGGCGCTGTCTGTACCTGCTGAATGTTTTTGTCTCGCAGGCCTGTAGGGGTTTCAGTGTTGTGTTGATTTAATAGTCTCAAATGAGGTTGTGAGGACGTGAAATCAGCTGCACTGCTTGTTTAGGGGCTGTCGGATGCCTTATTAAGAGCCTCGTGTTTGTGTGAGATCACAGGATAACAAGGCTAGCAAACAAACTGAGGTTTAAACTGAGGTAGAGGGTCTATTGCAGTCTTGCTGTTTGTCAGTCTGGAGTCGGACCACCCGTCAGGGGTGTCGATAACACAAAATGGCTTGACAAGCATTAGTGGTGATGAGTGGTTAAACACAGTCCCTGCTGTTTTACAGGAAAACATGCACAAAGGAAAACAAAGTAAAACTGAGCTATGAAAGAAATCTTTATTTCTCCAGAGATTAACGGAAGATATTGGTGAGATCATTCACAGTTTTTAAAACACAGTTTAATTATATTTAAGTTTAAGTACCTCAGAAATATCATGTTTCATGATTTTTTACATGTAACTTGTAAAGAAACATTACAAGTTTCTTTACAAGCATTACAAACCCACCAAATTCTCTATTATGACTTATTTCTGTCTCAGAAGTATTACATGTCTCATTTTGTGTGTATTTTTCTCTTTCAGAAAACACTTTCAGAGACATTTGATCCTCAAACATCTTCTGAGACTCTTAATTAAGTTTTTAAGTTTTTAAAGGGCGACCTCTGAGCTCAAAACTTCCTCTGGAGGTTAAACTGAGACAAAAACACATTTTCAGAGACTTTTTGACTCTTTTACAGTGAACTCTTGAACAGTCATTTATTCCATATGGTATAAAAACAGAGTCTGACAATTAACACAGTTGTGTTGGAGGTTTGTGGCTTCCTCACAAATGTGTCGTTGTCTCTTCAGATGTGAAGAGGGCAAGATAATACCATCTGCAATTAAAATGCTCCAACGTGTCAACAGTCATTCTAGCTGTCACCGCGACTGCGTAACGCTGTAGTCTTTATGAGCGCCCTGGCACACCATGAGGTCTCGCTGGCATCCGTCACGTCGCTTACAGTCGCTTCAGTCTTATAATTGCAGGCTTTAATTGCAATAATTATTTACAAGCCTAATTAAACAAAAAAGTCTCATGGAGAATTGACTTCCAGTTCAAGTAATCAGCTCGGTTCTGTCAGAAACGCTGCTAGCACGCTATCATTACCGCTTGCTCTCTAATTGACAGAGACTGAGACTCGCTCTCTGTTTCTCTCTGTCTGCCTGAGAGACGAATGCATCCAAATGATTTCATTCCCTGTCGGCATGGCGGAAAACAACTTTTGTGCTGCTCTCTAAATAACTCAGGGCTTCTTTGTCACAGCGACTTGAACGCATGAAGCGCTTTAGACTTTGTTGTTTAGATGTGCTTTTGAAGGGTTTTGTGTTTGTTTACAGTTGTTTGCAGGGCACAAACATTGTCTTTAAGATATTTCTCTGTTTGCATACAACTGCTTGTTAAAAACACCCTGCATTTTAGTGCTGAGCATCACGGCTATGAGATAGACCAGAACTAAACCAGCACAGACCAGCCATGGCCAGCATTTATGCAGGTCTAGACAGATATTTTCATCAGGTATTGTCTTTGTCTTTCTAATGTCTGTTTACTTATTTATTTATGTGTGGAGTCTGTTAAAATAATATGCGATTGTTCGCTTTCTGGCTAACTGAGATTGACTTTTTCTGTTGTAAAGTCTGTGCGCTATTGATGACACAATTTCCACCCCTCTTTCCAAACAGGTTTTGTGTTGTTCTCATTGCCTGATTCTGTGGCCCTGCAGCGCTGCAGAGATCCTCCTCATTAATCCACTTCTGCCTTTTTAAGGACTTGGCTTCACAGATTGCAGAATAACAAAACCCCTGTCCTGCTTTTATCGATCACATCTGGCCGAATTTGAGTCGAGTCTCAGCCTATGCCAGACCCTAATGGAGATGAGAGCCGTGCTCCCACAGTGCCTGCGTGCTTCCAGACAGATCCGCTCAATGTATCCTTGCTTTTACTTCACTCAGTGTCACAGTAGGATTGTGCTCTTCCTGTTGTTTTGTAGTGAAGGTGGCAAATGAAGCTCTCTTGTAGACTGAGTCCTGCCCGTTCCTGCCCCCCCCTCAGGTTTAGCTGCCAGCTCTGGCCAACGCCCACCACCCCACGCCCATGAGGTTGCCAAATCCGCATATGCTATTTGTCTGGGTTGCTAATGGCTCGGACGTGACTGTAAATGCCCCACATCACGGCGTGATGTGATTGTATTCCTGCGTTACGCAGCAGTAAAGTCAGATTCTGCCTTTTTGGAATACCGCGCGTGTCGGAAGAGCGTCTCAGCTGTCCGTCTAACCACAGCGTCGCTGGCCGACACTGAAAAGAATCAATCTGGCACTGCCGTCTGTTCTTGTGTGACGATCATTTTCAGAGAGCTGTCAGCACAAAGCGATGGGTGCAGTTTGAGCGTGTGGGCGCCTCGTATTTGTGTCGTTTACTCTCGAGAGTTGTAGTCAGCTGTTATGAGCTAATGCCTCAACACATCTCCTGTTTGTGGCCTTTGATATGTTAATAACACTCATACGGTGTCGGGCTCGCTTAATAAGACCCAGTTTCACATTGTCAGGTTTTCCATCTTCTCTCTGTGACCTGTTCTCCAGAGCGAGACGCAACAGGTTATTGACAGAAGCGACGTCTTCAATTATATGCATTCAGAGTGGTAGACGCTTCATCATCGCAGCGTTGATGCTAATGCAGTGAGAGAACGTTTGTTTGATGGATGTCAGCAGAACTTCAGGTTGCTCTGCAGAGACATGATGAATGTTCTTCAGCAAACATCATGAGGTGAATATGAAGATTACCTCGGAGATGAAGGGTTTTTGAAGTAGTGCTTCAGTTGCAGGTGTGCACCAGGAGGACAACTAGAGTCCAGAAACCTCCAACTCTAATCAAACCCACCTGAAGAAGCAAATTAGGGTCTTCAGGGTTGCAAGCAGGTGTTTGAGAGCTTCTGAAGTAAGTCTCTCTGAATTAAGACGTCTGCCAAATGCATGAATTATAATTTAAAACAAGCCTTCAGATGCAGTCCAGGTGGATCCACTGAGGTTTTTGAGTGCTCTGTAATGTAGTATTCAATGCAGATAAAGTAGATCCGAAAACATCACCACAGAGCAGCTTTTTAAATGACTTTTGGTCTTCTGTAAGTTTGACTTTCTTGTTACATTATTAATCATAAAATGAGATGCGGAGAGATTTGTCTTTTTAAAGATATGACAAGCGTTTTGTGACTTACAGGAAACTGTAAACGCATGTGCTGAGATGGTTTTAAGGTGCTTGTTTGCATATGCAGACACATGAATAAGATGTTGTGTTTGTTCTGTGTCTGAATGGAGAAAATAAGATCCAGAGACATTCCGGAATGTTCTCTTGACTTCCTCTTAGACTGAGTGGCTGGATCGTATGAGGCGAATGAAAGCTATGTGTGTTTCTACAAAGCGAGAGCCCATTTTTTCCTGCAGAGCTAATATTTCTCCTCTTCTGTCCTGGAGGAAGGAAAGAAATTGGGCTTTATCTCCAACACATCACTGTCCCGAGCTCTCATGATCCGTGGAGTGATCTGAAGGGCGGCGCTTCAATCGCATCCATGCGGTTCTGCTAAATTGTTTGTTTCACAGGTGTGTCATGGGCTCGGGGCTGAACGCAAAAGGCTTTGTTTATGACATGACTGGTACCAGACGGGACCACCTGAGCCATCGCCTCTTTTCCCTCTTTTTCCCAAGCCCGTCCAGCCAATCACGCTGAGCGCACGCCTCCGGAACAGCCAAAAGAGCAGTGGGGTGCAGCCGAGCCACCATCTGTATACACACACGTGTGCAACACACAAACACACACTCTGGAGACCTCCACAAATGGGGAGGGGGGCAACAGGCAGACAAAGAAACCCCGACTCACACGCTGAGGTGCACAGGCACACGCTTTTCCTAGTTTTTGCTGAAGTGAGGAATTTTGATGCTTGTCGTTTTCCAGAAACAGAAGAAGGGCTGATGTACACAGGTTCAGATTTCACATAATCAAATCTGGTTTCTGATGTATCTCCCGGGGTGTCTGCCTGCTTTCCCAAAATCAATAAGCCCCCATCGTCTGCCCGGCTGATGTGGACCACTGACGCTCACGAGAGGGGCGGAGCTATCAGCCTGTTGCTGTGAGGTTTGATGGCTGTATTATCCCAGCAATATTAGGCTGTAAGAATGTTTGCGTAACGTTTCCATTATGTAACAAAACATAAAAAATGTTAACAACATCTATTTTTAGATTATTTGTATTAATATTATTTCTTGGTTATTAGAACATTATTCAAAGCATCTTTAAAATGTTTCTCTAAGTACATACAGTAGAACGTTTTTGATATGTGATATATTACATAACATTACCAAACACTCTAGTAATGTTACTGCAAGACTATTTTGAATTACTCTGAGAGACCTTCTAGAGAACGTTAGCCATCATTTAGAAAACATTGTGGTTTACTTTTCAGACAGCAGCTCATCTCCTGTGAGATGGATCTGAATGATGGCTTAGAGACCAGCGTACTGCAGATGAGGCTGTAATACAGAACGAGTGTTCACACTTTCTGAAGTGCGCTAACAATATTGTTTGTGATTGTGAAGCTCTAGCCGGGTGCCTCATTGTGGCGTGTGGACAGAACCGCAGACACACGGCTGGTAATTACATTTAAGGGTCTCATCAGTTAGTTATTTGACAGTTGGATTTTAACCAGGACTTCTAGCGTAAACCCTCTGCCTCAGACTAGCAGAATAAGTTCAAGACCTGTGGCTTGATCAGGGTGTAATTGACAGGCGGATGGACAGACAGGTTACAGGGCTTTACCACGGCCCCCCGAGGGTCTCTGAGCACGACCGGCAGCTGCGCCCGAATCCCGCACTCCTGGAAGAGGCAAACGTCGCCTTTTCTCATTAGTGTGACAGTATGTGGAGACTACAGCTGTCAGGTGAGGCAGCGTGGATCATTTTGCCATCTCTGACAGAGATTTTGTACATATGCTGGTGTGAGTCATAAAATGTGGTTAAATAATGCAGAAAACACGTGTGTGCATGCGTGTTTGTGCGTGTGTATGTGCATGTGTGTGTGTGTGTGTGTGTGTGTGTATGTGTGCGCGTGCGTGTGTATGTGTGTGCGTGCGTGTGTATGTATGTATGTATGTGTGCGTGTGTGTGTATGTATGTGCACGTGCGTGTGTGTGTATGTATGTGCACGTGCGTGTGTGTGTATGTGTGTGCACGCGTGTGTATGTATGTATGTATGTATGTGTGCGTGTGTGCGTGCGTGTGTATGTATGTATGTGTGCGTGTGTGTGTGTGTATGTGTGTACGTGCGTGCGTGTGTGTGCGTGTGTATGTATGTATGTATGTGTGCGTGTGTGTGCGTCTCCTCTCTCCTCCGCAGAGAAGATTTCAGTCATACATTATTGATGTACTCTCTCTCTATCGACTGGCTGCAGTTTTCAGACCTCTAACACAGGTCTGCTCTGTCTCTACATTATTTCTCTCTCTCTTTGTCTCTCTGACCCTCTTACTGCCCCAAACTGAACGCATCTCCTGTAAACTGTGTCCACATTCTCTTAAAGCGTGTGTGTGTGTGTGTTTGCCTGCGTGTGTGTGCACAAAACCTCCTTTTGGAACATCCTTATTTGTAAAAATGCTACAAAATGGAGAAAGGAGAGTTGAAAGCCTGTTAGACCGACTGACTGGATGTGTGTCTGTTTTTGTTAAAGCACTTGCATGAATTATTCAGTCTTGTTTGTTATAATCTTTTATCAGTCAGAGTTTCGAGGTGGGACTACTTTTCTTGGTGGAAGAATCATTGTATATATATATCATTGTGTGTGTATATATATATATATATATATACACACACACATATATATATATATACGGACCTGTTTCATGTGATATTAGCCACAACGTTTGTGCAGTTAGTTTCTTATGTTCTTGCTTCTGTATTGGCTGAAATTTACTGTTCAGCTTCTCTGAAGTTTTTTATAGACGTTTTACTGCTAAATTTGCACGTTTAGGCCAAATCCGTTACACAAATCGCTGTGATGGGAGAGAAACAGCCCAGCTGAGCTCTGTCTAGCCCTCACTTTTTATCTAAAACACAATCCCACAGAACACTTCACTAGAAATAACCATCGATTTTCAGTTAGAAACCATCTAATGCTTTTTGAAGTCTGTTGTGGGCCGGAAACGGTGTTCGCTAATGTTTCCTTTGATCGGTCTGTTGGCTCTCACAGGGTGTTGTGTTGCCATGTAAGTGTGTTAGCTAGCTGTGAGCTTGTATATTTTGATTTATGTGTATTGTTCTGCCGGACAGTAAAAAGTCTGCGTGACATTTAAGTTTTGAGTGGAGAGGGATTTCAAAGGTCAGGCGATAAGCGAGAATACAGCGGTTCCACTGCTAATATAGTTCCTAATCAGTTCAGTTGTGTTTCAGCGCCTGGATATTATTCATCAAACCAGATTTGCTTTGAAATGTGAGGGCTGCTTACACATGCAGAATTCACTGACATGAAGCTGAATTGATGTGGGAGTTTTGTCTTAAGAATAATGCGTGTGTGTTGCTTTGTGTAAGTTTAGTGCTTAGCCAGCTAACAGGGAGTTTTCTCAGAGCGTTGGCAAATGTTCTCTTAAAGTTATTTTTATTTGTTTTATTTGTTATGTCACATGCATCAAAATGTTTATTCTTAGGCAATTAATAGAACATTTTGAATGATATTGATGCAATGTTGAAAAACTAGATTTTGTTAGAGAATTTAGAGAACTTTCAAAATGACATTTTTAATGGTTTTGTTTCTTAATGGGAACATTGGGGAAACATTCTTACAACCTAAAATTAGCAGAGAAGGTTTAGAGGGTTTGTTCAAATCCCCAAACCTAAATATTGGCAAAAGAGAGTCAACTAAAAATCTTGTATCATAAATAACACCATCTCTCTCTCTCTCTCTCTTCCTCTCTCTCTCTCTCTCTCTCTCTCATCACATCATTTAGTTTCTGAACACTGGAGCCCTGCTGAGAGTCTCCTCACGCAATCAGAAATCGTTTGATTGAGTTTTCAACCCCCCCAACACACACACACACACACACACACTTGTTCAGACAGTCTAGTGCGTGCTGGAGAAATGCGGCTGAATACAGCTGCAAGAGTACAGCAAGCACTAGAAATGCAATTGTGTCCTAACGTGTGTGTGTGTGTGTGTGTGTGCTCTGACAATTTGATAGTGAAAACTAAAACAAGCTTTCTAAGTTTTGTGACTTAGACAATCTAAAAACATCTTGTGTGTGTGTGTGTGTGTGTGTGCGTGCGTGCCAGGACTTAGTGTTACTGGTAAACTGGTTTTGTGTTATTTCCTGTGTGTATCTGACAGTTTAGGGAGATACATGTGTGTAGGTGGATAATGGCATCACACAGATGTGTGTTCATCAACACGTAAACATGTTGTGTCTCTCAGTTACTCTATGAACAGCGATGGATTCATATTTCAGTGAATTATGGCATTGTGTGTGTCTGTTGGTCTGTGTGTAAGTGTGTGTGTGTGTGTCTGTATGTTTGAGGGAAAATGATCGATGGCTCTCATTGCTGTGGGTGCAGAGCTCAGTAGCTCACATTAAAAATGAATGTACGAGTCTGTGTGTGTGTGAGTGTGTGTGTGTGTAGGTGGCAGCATGTCCCACAGGTACCAGCTGTTTACGGCTCACTTCAGGAGTACAGGGTCAATACCTGTACTGGTACTGTAGCTATGGCAACCACAATGTGGATTTTTGTAAGTGTGTGTGTGTGTGTGTGTGTGTGTGTGTGTGTGTGTGTGTGTGTGACAGAGTGAATGTGGAGAACATCATACCTGTTAGTGTGTAAAAACCAAGGAAAAATACTTCTCTCCACACACAGGTCAGAGGGTTCCTGCGTTATGGTCCAGATGTTGTTCTGATCAAGACCTTCGTTCCTCTTCTGGTTCTCCTCATCTTCTCTTTCTCCACATGTTTCCTCTCCTAATCATTTACATCAGACGCTTCATCTCTCTCCAGCTCTCTCGCTCGTTCCCTCGCTCTTGTGTTCCCTCTAATGGTTCTCCATTCATCAGACGGTTCCCTGTGGCGGTATGAACTATGAAACACAGAGCTAATGTGAACATTTATTCTGCAGAAACATCTCCCAGCTCTCTGCGGGCTCTAGCCTCCGTATATCCTCCATATTGATCTGCTAACCCCAGCCACAGGTCTGAGATCAGCCTTACTGTTGTAATTATAACATCAGAGGTCAGAATGTTTCCATAACGTTTCTGTTAATTAACAAAAACATTAAAAATGATATTTTTGCAAGTTCCAGGAATGTTCCAGTTTCTTAGATATTTTATTAATGTTACATAATGTTGACATTTTGTTCATTCTAAAGGTTTTTTAAAAAACGTTTTTTATAATGTTACTAAGTTCTACTTCCATTACTGCAAGAACGTTTTTGATAACCTTGAGGGAACATTTAAAGAACTTCAACATCATATTTTAAAAAGAACGTTTACTGTTAGCTGTGACGGAGGTTATTTATAGCAAAGGCTACAGTCTTAAGGAATCTTGTGTCTGGGAATCTGTGCCAACTTCATGGTCTTCTGTAAATGTCTCGTCTCCAGACGCTTCCTGGCCGTCGTCAGAGCGAGGGGAGAATATCAAACTCAGGCCAGATAGAGATTAGCAGATAACGTTCTGGAAGCGTTTTAAGCTGTGGAAGATTTACAGAGCTCAGGAGGAAATCGGGCTGGCGAGGGTCCGGTCCTACCGTGAGTCTGGGCTGAACCCAGAACTCCACACTAATCTAATTACAGTCGTTATTTAAGCCAAACGACTGTTAATAATACATGAAGTTCACGAGTGCAAAAGGAGATTATTATCTGTCATCTGAACATATTTCAATCAGTGAAATATTCCTAAATTGTGGAAGAAATCAAGCCAAACTGTAATATTGTACAAAAGGTCATATTTGTTAGCATTGGTTAATGCTCTAGCTAACAATGAACTATATATTTTGACAGTAACATTTTTTAACATTAAGATTATGAATGATGTTAACTGAGAGACTTATGAAAACTTATAGGAAGTGAACTCCTTAAGACTGTGTGATATTTATTTGTTCTCAACATTTTACTAATTGTAAAGTGTAAATATCAACTTTAATATTTTTAAAAACTTCAATGTTTTTGCACTTGTGACTCAGTTTATTTCTGTTAACTTTAATGTACTGTAGAGAACGTCTCAGCGCTTATGAGATTTTATTACAAAGTAATAGTTATGTTCAGTAACTTAAAAAAAATCACATTTCTGTGTTTTATGATTGTACGTCAGTGTGAGGAGCACACACACACGCACACACACACACACACACGCACACACACACACACACACACACGCACGCACGCACACACACGCACRCACACGCACGCACGCACACACACACACACACACACAGGAGGCTCTCAGTAGGAGATCAGAACTCATTGTGTTTCCTGCTGTGATTAGTGACTGAAGCTTGAGATGGTCAACAGCTGCTCACATCCCCTATAACACCTCCATCCATCTCACCGTTTCAGTCCATCCATCTCTCTCTCTCCATCTTCTCCTCTGACATCATCAGACTGTGGCAGCTGTGTCGTCCGTGTGGCAACTGTCCTGTCCCTGCGTTCAGTCTGCCGCTGTCTCAGATCTTCTACAGCTGCCTCAAATGGGTCCACAGGTTCCTTTGACAGTATTAGAAACACAGCGATTAATGACGCTTGCCAAAGCAGTCAACACTGTTACTGTAACTCAAGTGTAGATATAGATTGTAGATATAGATTTTATAGATTTACAGATAGTCACAGTACTAGTTATAGATTAACAGATAGTCTGAACAGTGCTGGCATGATGTTTTTGGTCAAACTGATTTAGTTGTGTTTGTTTTTAGTGTGAGTGTTGAAGATGAACGGGTGAAGAAATATTTTTTGGGTTGTAAAAACGCTTCTCTAACATTTCAATTAGTTATATGAAAAATGTTATTTTAATAAGTTTTAAGAACTTTTAAAGAACAACAGGGGATTTTCTGAGATCTGTTAACAGGGTGTATGTCATCAGACTGTGGGGCAGCACTGATGTGCTGAACTCATTAATTTTGACCACCTGTTTGTCCTGGGGCAATAAGAGAGAGAGCAAAGGGGTCTGGGTGAAAATGAATCAGGGAATAAGGCCATCCTGTTTTCAGACACCTCTCTAATTTGCCATGAAGTGGCACCATGTTTGATAAACAACGAGAAACACAACCACACCACCAATAGCAGCCGTGCATGAGTGAGAGCAACAGCGGGTAGCAGGAGGTTGAATGTGTCTTTGTCTGCGAGCCGTGTGTCGGGGGACAGGAGGAGTCAGACCCCGCTGCTCACATGCTAATGACATTTAACACGGCCGTACAGCACGCACACACACGCGCAGCAGGAACGCAGCGTGTTGCTCCGCCCCTCTCACTAACCACACACTGTGTGCTCACTCATCCATCTCACACTGTCTCTCACTTCATCTTGACCTTTGACCCCGTCACCAATGTCAGAATAAAGAAACACAAAGACTTTTATCATCAGAAAGACGCCGCGCATGAATGCTAATGAAACGGCGACTGGCTATGATGCTATTGGTCAAAACTTTCTTGCAATATAGAATATGTGTTAGTCATGATTTTAAACAATTCATGATCCTAAATATTAACTTGTGGCTGTGTATCTGTGGGTGTCTCTGTGCTTGTGTGTTAATAGGATGCAGGTGCACTTAAAAAATCGCCACAGCAACAGAAGCAGAGATCAGAAGCTCAGCTGTACCAGTGAAAGCAAACGGTTGAAAATAAATGAGCAGATAAAAGTGATATTACAAACACAGGCGCAAATCACAGAGCTGTGGCCGGGTCATGGCAGTGATGATACCCAGAATGCCAAGCGGCAACAGAAGATGTGTGAGTGCGAGTGGAGGGGGCAGTGTGGGTCAGTGGCCAAAGCAAAGCGGTGGTCTGTTGGTGTGTGTGTGTGTGTGTGTGGTTAGCACTGTACATTCAGCCACTGCTGTAGAGCTTGTTTTGTAGGTTTTTCTTTGTGTGTGTGTGTGTGTGTGTGTGACATTTGTTCAGACTGTTTGCCAAAGACATGATACGTGTTTGGCTAGTTTGCTTTCTTTTCACGGTTTGGGAGTCACTCATGTTATCATGGGCTTTTTATTTGGTGTGTGTAAATCGATTACAGGGAATTTCTACTCTGTGTTCATTGATTATCATATAATGTACATATGTGATTATCAGTTCTGTGTGTGTGTGTGTGTGTGTGTGTGTGTGGTTCATACCTCCTGTGGACAGGTGCAATGGACTATACAAAAGACCAGTGTGTTGGTGTTATTCCTCTGTGTCTGTACCACAGCTGTTTCTGTCCTGTTTGCACACACACACACACACACACCCAGAGTACATGTTTATCATTGATTTATCTTGATTTTCACCTGTACGAGGGCTGGACATGTCGTCACCTCAGTACATCTCAGTTATTTCTCCCAGACTGCAGTGAGATTAGATGAGAGTCAGTTGAGACTTTTAAGTGTTTTTTTTCTCTTTAGAAATAATACTTTAGTATTATCTCATGTGACTTCTGTGAAGTTTCATTAAAGGTCCTAACAGTGTCGCTCGGCACAGCAAAGTTACTCCAATATTCCTGAAATCATGCATTATTCCAAACCTTTATCTTTAGTAATTCTTTATTTTATAATTAAATAGACTTAAGGCTTGTTGAATGTTAATGCTGATTAAATAACACTGGAGGTAAGTGTGTTTTCTGTTCTGGTCTGTTGTGCAGGTGACACGGGTTCCGATAGAGTCCTGCGAGCAGTACGGCACGTGTGGAGAGTGTCTGAGTTCGGGAGACCCTCACTGCGGCTGGTGTGTGCTGCATAACATGTAAGTCTCCGCATGCAGGAAATGCATGTAAATGCATGCGAGTTTTATTTTTATTACTCAATATAATGGTCAAAATGTCCATGAATTGTTTCAGGAGAGCCTGTATTTGTTACTGAATTTAGCTTTCAGTGGCACAGAGAATGTTTGCCCTCTCGTGGCGTAAAAGCGCAACTGCGCCTGACAATATTGCGCACAAAGTTGAATTTCCAGCCACTTATTTCTCAAATGTTAATGTGGAACTGCTTTTAAATGTTAGATTAAAGGCTTGCAGACCCGTAACGGGTGGCACAGACGGAATGAATTCCCAGACAAGCTCCCTGTATGTGGCGTGAGGCTGTGATTGGCCGTGGACCTGTCAGGACTCTGCAGGGATAGCAGACATGCTGTCATTACTGTAATGGTCGCAGGAAATGCATGCATGAAGTCATTTACATGCCCCGTGATGAGACAGGGACCAGTAATTGGTGAAGTGAGCTGTGTTTCAGCCTGTGAGTTCAGCATGAAGGCTGGTCACCGGCACGGCGGTATGTTGTTAACACCGCAGGATTCATTTTCTCCAGAAGTCCTCCGGGGCTCTCAGCTGTATTAAAGATCATGTTATACAGATGCTTTTAGTTTCTGAAGCATGTTATGTTGTTCGGACAAGCTTATGTATTCACTGACAAAAATACTGTGGTACCACCATGAACATTTACTTTACATTTACACACACACACATTTGCTTAACTGTCTAAATTTAGTACACAGCTAGATATAAACAATATAACTTAACCTAAACACTTTCTGCATTTTTACAATTAATAAAAACTAAACTTTATTTTTATTGTGCTTTTACAAAGAAGGACGTTCCCAAAAGGTTTTGCTCAGATTTGTCAGGTTTTCCTGACTTTAAGATACAATTTTGTCCCCAATATATATTTAAGAAACTAGACAGACACACAGATCATTTTCTCATCTCATGTTTTACCCAATTTGCATTTCAGCAGGACTGAACACAGGGCAAAGTCCCACCTGCATTCACTTAACGAAATTAACACCCCTGTCTTTTTCTCTCATTCCAATTTCAGTTCCACACACATTTGCTCATTTGTCACTCCTCATGGGAGTCCACCATTTACATCTGAGAGAGAGAGAGAGTTTACACTGAGCCCTGTGTCTGTCTTTAGTCCTTCTCAAAGCCTGTCTAATGCTTTTTTTTCAGCATCTTAGGTTCTTAAGTACTTTATCTTATCAAAAGCATTTTAGCGTCTAGCGTGGGGTTCTTGAGTTGAGTGTTTGGGTGTTTGGATACGTTGCTTTTGAGTTTGTGATGTTGCATTATTCGTTTTTAGATCAGCATCTTGGCTTTTAGGTTTCTAAAAAGCTATAGGTGTCTAAATGCTTATCTATGGCATCTATAGGTCCTGTATTTAAGAGTGCATTGTAAGAGCGTAGCACGCTATTGGCTATTTAAGTTCTTATAGTTCACTGCTATCTTCACGATCTAGCACTCAGAACCATGTTGAAAGACATGCAAATTGCATTTAGCCCAAATGTTCTTTTTCCTGGTTTGCATATTTTTTGTAGTGCATTAGACACCAAAATAACACAAAAGCACATGCAAATAAAAAATTCCCCCGGTGGCACCGTATTTTCTCAAATATTTTCCCACCTAGTGTTTAGATTGTGAACACATCTAACACAGCTTCCAGGACCCTGAGACACACGGTGTGAAGGAACGAGGGGAGTGTGAGTTTGCTGTGAGATTTAGCAGGACTAATCTCTGTTGTCCTGCAGAGACACTCATCCTGCAGATGATCTGATTGGCTGAACTCCTTCCCACCTGACAGAGAACGTTCTCTGAATGTTGGCTGATGTTCTCTAAAGTTTTCTAAATGCTTTCAAAACGGTTCCTGCCGTAGTGTCAGATATCCAGTGGAGATCAGTTTTATTGTTTAGGATTTATTTCATAATGAAGAGAATGATTGAGGTAAAAAATGTGACACTAATCAGCATTTAGGGCAGAAACTAATCATATTCAGGGTTATGCAACCGTGTATGTGTGTGTGCGTGCATGTGTGTTGCGTGTGTGTGCATGTGTGCATGTGTGTGTGTGCGTGTGTGTGTGTGTGTGTGTGCATGCGTGTGTGTGTGCATGTGTGTGTCTTCACTGCAGGTGTCAGTTTTTGATCTGTGATGTGGGGAAATATACGCTCTCTCTGTCTGATGCACTGACATGACCATCTCTGAGATCAGAACATGGGCTGTGTTTGAAACAGAATACTAGCATGCTACTTCTGCAGTGCAGTGTGCCATTGTGTGTCACGTTTGAATTATTCAGTACGCTTTTAATTCCTCATTTACATTTATTCATTTGTCAGACGCTTTTATCCAAAGCGACTTACAGTGAATTCAAGCTACTCATTTCATCAGTGCGTGTGTTACCTGGCAATTGAACCCACAACCTTTCATGCTGCTCATTCAGTTGAGCTACAGGAACACCGTATCCCACAATGCATTGCGCTTCAGTTGTAGAATGAATGGGAAGTATATACTTGACAGACTGCAGTGTAGAAGTATGGGTATTCTAACAGTCAGAAATGTTTACGGTCTGTGGCAGGCGTGTTGTTCGGAGTTTGATCTCCGTATTGAATGCAGGACTTTTCATCTTCTGCTCTGCTAAATGAATTCATAATTACATATCGACCTGCAGTAGAGATGGAGTTTGTTTTTGTGTTTACACATTTACAATCCATCACTACAGGTTGTGTTTAAGAATGAATTATTCTGCATTGTCAGAAACAAATATGGAGATGAGAGAGGGTGTGATGTAGTGTTTGGTTGTATTATTACTGGTCTGTTGTGTTTTTCTCTTTTATTTTCATCTGTATTTTCTGTTCATCAATCTTTTCATCTCTTCTCTCATTCCTGACACTCACGGTTTTGTTCTGAGTTTTATTTTAATAGAGTTTTATCGCTCTGTAAAACTCTCACCTCCCTCAGAGTTTTGCTCAATCAGTCCGTCTCGCCACACACCTCGCGGGACGCGTTTGAGACGCCTGTGGCAAAGAAACAAGGGAAAATCTTCTCCTGTCATCTGTCTTCTCCTGTCAGAGTGTGTGTGTGTGAGTGTGTGTGTGTGTGTGTGTGTGTGTGAGGAGGAGAAAAGAGTGTAATTGCCTGTCTGGTGAACAGGGCTAAAAGCAGGGAGTGGGGTAAAACTCAAAGGTTAACCCACCACTGCCATTATTCTCTCTCTCTCTCTCTCTCTCTCTCTCTCTCTCTCTCTCTCTGTTAGACAGTCAGTGTTGTGTTCAGTCTGAATTCAGTCACATCGGTTTTTACAGGCAGCCAATGATAACAGAACTCATTTACATATAGAAATCTTAGAAAAGTTGCAGCAGCACAAATTCCTGTTTAATAGAGGGCAGAAATTGTTCACGTTAAACGTAATTACGTTGTTTAAAGACATAAAAGTGTAGATTATGACTCATTTAATCTGTTCTTCTGTAATTGACTGTTCTGTATTGGAGGTGTGCGGCGTTTTCATTAAACATGTTGTATTACGTTCCTCTAAAATCAGGACTGAGAGACGGGCCCATCGCAGACAAAAGCATAGACGCACACACACACTTCATTGTAATGAAAGTATGAGAAGGGGTTGGCCTGTGTGTAAGTACACATACTTACACACACACATTATAATGGCTGTCTCCGGGTGCCATGGCAACAAGCATCCCAAGTGAATCCACCTCCTCCTCCAAAATCCAACCTGGTGCTCCCGCAGACAAACACATCCCACAGGTTCAGACCCTGGATTCTGCACAAGCCGTTCCCGGACATCTGAAACGTTACATGTCATTTTCCCCCTTAGCATTAGGCATGTTAAAGACACACCAAACTGCAAACCTCCACAATCTCTCAGTGAGAGAGAAAGAGTCAAAAACAAGTGACTGAATGAACGCGGTGTGAAAAGTAAAACTAACAGCCTGCAGAAAGTACAGTAAAAATATTACAGTTCAGATGAGTAAAACACATTAAGGCGCTTCTTTCCAGAGGTATCCAGAACATGAATTCAACTGATCTGAAGTCAGAAGTTTCTCTGGGCTTTTTCTGGTATCTGGAGAAACACTGACTGGTGTTCAGCACCAAGGACAGCAGCTAAAGTCCGTTCACCTCAGGGGTGCAGCTGTATACTGTATAAAACTGTGTCAGGTGTGAAAATGAACTTTAAAGGAACAGATCATTCACAGATTAAAAGTCTTTAGTTATTCGCCCTTGTGTCATTCAAAACATTCAGTGTGGCTTCCTGTCTTCAACAGAACACAAGGGATCCCACAATCTTTCTCTCCCTCACAGAACTTAAATCTCATTTGTGTTTGTGGTAAATTCTTTGGTTTATTGAAACAACTTAACACATGTGGAATATTTCCTTGTTTGTTTTTTTTATATGATTATGTGTTAGCAAAGATTTCTAGCAGAATGCACTCACATAAAATGCACAAATTTCTATCTTGCACTAGTTGTAAATAGTGATGTTTTTGTGGAGGTCAGCACTAACTGCTTCACACTCTGTCACGCAGGTGTTCTCAGAGAGATCGTTGCGAGCGAGCAAACGAGCCGTACCGATTCGCCGCCACGCTGAGCCAGTGTGTGAAAGCCACAGTGTATCCGGACAGCATCGCCGTCTCCGAACCCAGCGTACCGGTGAGACGCCCGCCACCTTTTTACAGCCATTCATGCATTTTATTCACAAGAACACAAACATGTTTATAACCCTGAGGTGATATCGACTGAACCACCAAGAGCAAAGTTCCTGCTAGCAAAGTAAAACCAAAAATGAGCATGTGTTGGTTTTCAGGGCAGCGTCTGGATAAGCAGTTTTGGGTTTGTTGAGTTGCTGTGTGTGGGCGGCTGGAAGATGAAGATCTCTGAGGGTTTGGAGGAGTTTGTGTGTGGGTGAGGGACCACAAAGCGTGTGGGCCAGCAGAAGATGCGTTCGAGGGGGCTGAGATAACTATTCTGTGGAAAGGCTGCATGTATTCTTATAAACACTGGAAGTTTTGCTGAAGAAACTGTTGTTTTGGCTTTTCTGAGTTTTTTCCTGGCCATTATTTTTGTTTTCCGCTCCTAGAGAGTTTAGCTTAAACAGAACCGCCTCAGACAAGCGAGGTTTTTATCTCGTTTTATCTCGTAATGAGACGTTAAATAAACGTAAACAATGAACGGTTTGCTGTTTACATAATCAACAACAAACCAGGTAAAGAAACCAGGCAAATGGTCACATAAGGCAGCCATGTTTAATATTCATGCCCCAGTGCATGCTGGGAATTAATAAGAATTAAGCACGAGAAATCTGTGTACAAAAGACTAATTTGAACAATAATGCCATTTACCTGCATTGCTTATTGGGTTGACTTTGTATGTTGAATTAGAATAAAAGTGGAATTTTAACAGTTTAAACTAAATATTTGAATATTTTTGCCTACAGTACAAAACTCTGATGTCCAGACATCTGAGTGCCTGTATTACCTGATAGGTAATGAGGCGGCCGGCTCTAAATGAGATGTTTCTGTCACGCTGTAGTGCTGGACAACACGACAACAGGGTCACTGCCGCTCGGTGCCACACGCGGCGATGGGGAAACTGTCACCATGACAACAAAGCTCAACCACACGGGTACCAGAGAGCAAGAAAAGCAGCAAAAACAATCAAATTACCTTTATTAGAAATGCTAGCAACAATTAGCCTTCTCCACACAGTGCTGCAAAAACACCCACCACACCGCAGACGCAGCGATGAGTCGCGGTTAAAGGAACACTGAAAAAACATAGCAACTCTACTCACGCCTCAACAATGTTGTTAATGGCAGGACAACGCTTCCTTGACAGAACTAACCACAAACAACGTTTCTCTGTGTATTTACAGTCATTGCTAATTAGCGATTCTCTAGCCGACAAACGTATCGCACCAATTTGGTAGCATAAAGAGCCCAGAGAGGAACGTTTGTGCGGTTTTGGGATAATTAGACACTTTATAGACGTTCATCTGAGTGGGAATTTTGAGGGAAAGGATCAAAAAGTCAAAGCGCTGAAAGAAATTTGAGTCCCTAGCTAACATTTTTAGGTTGTGAGAACATTTACCCGACATTTTAATTAACAAATATGTTAAAAATGGTATTTTGAAAGTTCAAATATGTTCAAAACTTCCAGCTTTTCAGATGTTGTACTTTTTTAAGATGTTCCACTAACTACTACAGCTGCAGCCACTGAAAACAGGAAGTAAAAAGAAACCGTTAGCCATGAGATCTTGACAAATGCCACAGAAATAATTATCGTCTGTGGTGGCTGAGGGACCAGCCTGCACTTTTCTCCCACCATGTGAATTGTGGATATTTTTAGAGCTTTAGTCCTGTGTGTCATCGGTTCCTCAGAGAAGGGCTTCAGAGGAGCATGTGTGACTTGAGAAGAGGTTTGAGGTGTGAAATGCAGAAGATGTAGTTCAAAGAACAGCCCGGGTTGTTAAATATCCAGTTGTGGAGCAGAAGGCATCTTCACACAGTTAAATCTGTAATGATGGCTTGAGTTTATGCTGTGGTGAGACCATCTGCTGCGTGTATTTTAATTCTCCTGGTCACATGGTCCAGAAACG
>JBAJNP010006473.1:0-12757 GCA_036877545.1 Yasuhikotakia modesta | reverse complement strand
TCTCTCTCTCTCTCTCTCTCTCTCTTACTCCAAGTGCCACCGCTCCGCCTCCTCTTTTCGCAACATTGACGCAACGTATAAATGCTGGAACAAAAGGACAACTTCCTTGAAGCTTCGCGTAATTGCAATAATATAGACGGAGAAGCGATCCGGTGACGCGCTGACGGGAGTCCGGCGTTTTACCGGAATATCTTTCTCGCTGCTTCTCCGGCTCGACGGACACGTTTAAACGGATTTTCCCGTGTTATTCCGGAGCTGAAGTAAGTGCCACAAACCCCCGGTAGTATTTGTGCATGTTGTTTCGCTGCCTATTCAGTGTCTCCGCTCGCTCTCTTCTGGTTCATAAGAGGAAATACGACCATCCGCTGTTTTTCTTTGTTGCACGAAAGTTGCAGCGTTGTTTACGATTCATTACCGAGCTGAATCCGGTATGTGTTACCGGAGGCGGTAAACAACAAGCGGCGATCGCACAGTTACTATCAGGTGTGAGAGAGAACGGCGCTAGTTTTTTGAATGAACCTTTATTTGTGTTTTACGAAGGATTTCAACAAAAGGCGATGGGTTCGCTTTTGGGGGCGCAAATTGAAGTTGAAGTCCCCCAACGTCAATTGCACTTTTCCGCAATTGATTTCTTGGGGTTGCAAACGTTGCACGGGCGCGTTAAAGGAGCGTTTCGTTCGCGTTTAAATTCATCACGAATCGCGCAACGCAACGCTTGAGTGAAGAAGAAGCGGCGAAGTGCCGGTTTCACGGTATTCAACTGCACCGGAGCGCAGATGCGTTCCGCCGCTCCGAATCGCACCAGGACGCGTTTCGTGCGTCAAATTCAATATATTCTCACATGTTGCTCATTGTCGCGGTTGAGCGCGTTGTGTTTGGCAACCATATGACGCCCGTGTCATTGCTTTTAACGCCAACCCGTTTACTTTGCGAACAAAGGACCGGGGGAGAATTTGGCGAGGTGGAGGACGACAGTAAAAGAACGGGTGACTGTTTACAATAATAACAGGATGGTCGTGACGTCGGGTGATGGACGGTCGTATCAGCCACAGGAGAAACTTCTCAGGCATCAACAACCTTCTAAATTTGGACAGGGGTTACATCATCGAAGTTAAAGCTGCTGGGGGCGGGACTTCCGGTTGGGTTTGAGTTCGTACCGCTTTCTGTTGTGTCTTTGTGCCAAACACTCGCTGCACGATCAAGTCGGGTTATGGTTAAATGTGGCCAGGAGGGTGTAAAGATATTTAGACGTGTTTGTGAAAGGCTAGAAATAACGTCGTGGGTGCACAGTGGGGTCGATCAAACTGTACACGCATAAAAAAGCCCGGACCATATGAACGCATATGCAGGAGGTTATGAGTCAAGGGAGGGTGTTTATTTTGTTGACGTGTGCTTAAAAGTGACTCTTTATAGAAGACCCCAGTGATGGTTTTATGGTTTGCATTAAACAGAGTTGAAAAAATAACATGCAATGGCAAGACAGGTCTTAGACAAAGGATATAAGACCATGCCAACAAAATATATTTGTTTAAGTCAATAAGTAACATTTTTAAACGAATCTTTACTTTATAACAACCAATGTTCCAGTCTATGAGAAACATAAACTGTGAAATATATTGTGGTTGCGTCACACATGCCTGTGTTTTTCCAGCTCTGTTGTAAAAACATTGTATGACAAAAACATGAATACGCGTACGTACACTGTTTAACTTTATGTTGTTATTGTAAGACTCACTTGGTTAACAGACACAGAGTTTATTTTAATATATTGTGCACAGGGTTTTGCCCTGATGTCTGTTTATGTACAAGATCTTTAAGGAGTGAAATTCCAAACCAATACTTTATTAAGATCTTTCTTTCTGTGGGTCTCCAATAACTGAAGTTAAACCAAACAAACCAGCACGAGTCGGAGGCTGTCTTGTTAGGCCGGCCCACTTAACAGGGGTCGTAGGTTGCTGTTGTGTTCTCAGACCTGACTTGCAGGCATCTGTTGGCTTTTGATGGATGTTGTTATTTAAGTGTGTAGGCTCTGGCCTCTGTAAAAGGGGGGGCCGTCCCTTCACATTCTCCCACCCCCTTCCTCACACTAAAGAGATCACAGGGGTGCAGCTGCTTCAGATGGCTTTGGGGTTGGGGTGGGGGTGCGGGGGGTGGGTTCCAAGACCCTTCAATGAGAGAACAAAACCCTTTCATAAACACACACACTCAAATTCACCCCTTACAACTGCCCCCATTTTCACACCCTTACAAAAAAGATGTTTGACAAGGGGAGGGGGCAGGAGTGAGAGGGCGGCACAGCGACACTCATTTGCCCTCACTTGTACACGGCTAATAACTGACTTGTTATGAACATTAATAAAAACAGAAGGTATGTCATTAGAAGGGTTTTATTTTTTGCTTTTGTATTATGAGACACTACACGTGTCTCCAGTGACATATGTTTTGTATTACACTGTTGAACTAGACCTGCGTGCTTATAACATTTCTGACAGACAACTGAGCACAAAATGTCTGCTTTCAGTGATCCAGCGTATACAGTGGGTCTCAAACTAATTTGCTGACTCAGCAAATTTTCAACAAGGAGTGGCTTCGGTTTTTTTACACTCCACTGTTTTCATGTCTTCCTTGAATCCTAATATTGTCATAAAATGCTGAACAGATGTAAACCTCTCACAGTAACAGGAAACTCTTTATTGAATGCACTGAATGTAGGTTGGACCCCTGTATTGTTTGTGTGACGTGTGATTTATAAGATTTATAATAGTTTGTGTTATGAACGAAGAGACACTTCATGCAGTCTTGTGTTGTTCAGTTTTATTGGCATCACTGGGTTGTCAAATTTCTTGACATGTTGTATCTGTCTGACTTTCGGACAGGGCCGGAAAAGCAGCTACTGAGTAATAAAGATCATATTCCTTCTTTTACTAAGGCGAATGTATATTTTGACAGACTAACTATGAGACTAAGTATAAGTTTGCATAGGGCGTATACAGAGATACACCTTACATAAGTTGCTGTATGGGGAGCTGACAGGGAGGACGTGGATGAAATAGCTTAAATGACAGACATTAGATAACTAAGGGCTACTTTTTGTTTTTCAAACCCTCGTATTTTCGGTGGGTTTATCTGTCCCGCTTCGGGCGCGCCGATGTCACCTCCGCTAAATACATTGACGTGTTTTAAACGCGCAATTACGATGATATAAGAAGTAAATATGAAATATGGAGTAAATGTCTCAACCATCCAGCTTTAAACCGATCTTTAAGTCCATGTTCCCGGCATGCACAGGCGAGCTGTGGGCGGCTCTTACCGATTTGAATGAGGAGAGTCACTTTCGGCGCCATTTTCGAGTGAGACGCGATAACATCAACAGCGAGCGCGCGCACGGAGACACCGCGCGCGACGCTCCGGCTCCCAAAATAAACGCTTACTATCTGAATGCGGGAAAGCGGCGCGATCCGACCGCATCCCAGGACGATGTCGCCCGGGATCCCGTACAGGCGGCCACAGAAGTGACCGGCGCGGACCGTTCGCGGAGCCGCAGGAGAAACGGGGGCCGTCGTTGTCAGCTGCGTCCACGGAAACCAGTTATTTTCAAAAAATAATCCGTAAAAATAGCGCCCGACGCGCGGAAAAATACGGAAAAATTGTGGAAAATGCGGCAGGGTCTTGGGAGCGGGATTCAGACGGCGGCGGTGAATAACGGCTCGTTTCGGTGTTTTACGGGCATGTTTTTGAGCGGGAGTAACGGGCGCGCGGCTGGCGCAGATACGCGCACTTCACCCCGACGCCTCACACTCTCAACTCGGATTATAAAGCGAACCAGCCGCCCCGTGATCCGGTAAGACCCTCAAACTCAATCATACCCACCGGGTTTCACGTTATTATGACTTTAAATGCAATTTCGTTTGTTCTTTTCGTGTCCAGTAAAGCCGTATTATAATGACACCGTCCTGAATGTTGCTGTTTTTGAGGAAAACGCGTTGCGCCATTTTTACACGTACAGCCAGGAACGAGGGATGATGCGTAAAAGCAAAAGTTTATTTATATTAGCGACTTTGTTATAACGTGACCCGGCGCGGACACGCGCGAGCTCCGGTCAGACGTCACAATGTAATTTGTTTACATCCGGACCGAACGCGCATCTGTGGCGTTTATGTAACGTTTAGTACCGGAGACGATTATGCGACCGATTCCTCCATTCATCAGACGAGAGGCTGATATTTTGCTGACTGCCGTTGCTGTGCACGTATCTGTAAACTTTCAGCGTCACATCGGCAGGAATAAAAGCAAAAATGAGGGTTATTGGTGTTTATCAACAGAGCTGGAGTCGGGATGGCAGAGGACGCGTTTTGTCTGTAGGAAAAGGGGAGAGTTCAACTTTTCCCGATTTTGGGAGATGTGTATTGGACTTTCAGCTGTGTGGTTGCAAGCAAGGCAGTTTCACCTCGTTATGCAAGCTGGCGAAATTACACGCGCAAAATAAGCGCACCGTTTTTCTCCGGTCACCTACAACGTGCCTATTTTTTAACTTTCTAATTTTGCCATTTTTAGGCAGCGCTGCGTATTTTTCTTCAGATCCAGTGTTTCCAGTTTAGAAATGATGAGCAACTTTCCATGCATGTTTTTGTACAGGACTGAACGTACAGTAAGTCTTGAGATGTGGTGGGGCTGGTTTTGAAATGGTGGGCCTTTGGAGAAAAAGGTTTTTGCTGTGGTGTGTGTTCCTCACATTCAGTCTGCGGGTGTGTTGGGTGTCTAAGAGTGTGTGTGTGTGTGTTGGGTGTCTAAAAGTGTGTGTGTGTGTGTGTTGGGTGTCTGAGGGTGTGACGCACCTGGAGATTCAGATGAACCAAAATTGAACAGACTGACAAATGCAGTCTGAGCTATGCAAGTGTGTTTTTATCCACTGTTGGATAAGTTACATCTTTATGTAACTTAAAATGTGACCATTTTTTAGAGTAAGTGCGACAGTGACACTTCTTTGCTTTTAATGACTTTGTGGGTTTTCTTTTTCATCACAAAAAATCATACAGGACAGTTTTAATATTAAAGTATTAGAGAGAAACTTTGATCAGTTCGGCTTGTATTATTAACAGTGTGCCACAGGAATAGTTTTACTGCAAAATGATTTTGATTCTGCAAAATGAAAAGTTTTTAATGTTGGCCTAGCTATGTCATGTAACTATTCACTATTGACTGGCAACAGTAAAGAATATTTTTGGCAAATGAAAAATTAGTGGATTTTTAGTCTCATATCACAGGTCAGTATCTACAATTTCTCATTGGCAGTGTTTTAAACATATTTGATAATAGGCAAGTGTAATAGTTGCTTGTTTAACAAACACACATGCGGTAAACTTTCATATTTTTAGTGACGCATTACATGCCACAGTAATATACATAAATACATGCTTTTTACATAATTGTAATTGTTATAATCTGATAAAGTGTTGATAATATCTTTAGGTTGTAATATAGCTTCCAGTAAACTAGAAATATAGAAACTAGAAATAAAAAAAAATTGTGATTGGTCCTGCCTCATTGACTGTATGACATTACTGTACGTATCAGCCAGCCTCCTCGTTCACATCTAAACAAACAAACATATTTGTTTAAATAATAAAAACTAAAAAACTGTCAGTTTTCTTATAGATATTTCAAGGTCACACTATCTATAGCCGATGTGAAGACAATTTCTGTGTGTGTGTGTGTGTGTGTGTATTTATACGTGTGTAATTATATGTAAAATTGTGGTCATAATTGCTCCTCTAGTAGGCTGTGTTTTAAATGAGCATGGGTTGGACAGAACACAATGACACACCTAGACAGTTTTACTTGAGTTTGTCTACAGGTTTGGGCTAAAGGATAGAGGGCATGTCTCTGTGTTATCAGCCTGTCTCATATACCTCCAAAATGTTTGTTCATGTGGGTAAAAAGAGGATGATGATGATAATAAAGTTATTGTTTATTCTAAGCTAGCTGTGTTTTATTTTAATAAAAAAAACTAAAGTTTGATACAGTGCTGTACATTAGCTACATGTAGTAAGTACACATGATATCCAGAAATTAGGTGACTTACCAGAAAATGCTGCTTTAAATCTTGTAGTTATTTTGAGTTATACATTCATTTCAAATTTCCACAAGGCCAAAGAAAATGTATTATTATGACTCAGGCCTGAAACCTTTTTTCAACAGGAGAGAAAGGTTAGTTGTTGTGTATTATTGACTGTGTTATTTTGTAAAACACTCATCTCCACTCTCAAGGTCTGCTTGCTATGTTTAAAAACAGCTGTTGTAATTCATTTCGTTTGCAGAAATTTGTTACCAAAAACAACTGTACCCCATCTCGCTCTGATAACCTTTGATCTTGGCCAGTTCTAGCTTGTTCTCTGTCATCGTGTCTCTGCGGCCGTAACAAATAAGTCACAGTCTTGATTATGACTTGTACTGGTTCAGTATGACGGGCAGGACTTAGAAGTAACTTTGTTCTCTATAATATAACAGGTTTGTGGGTTATATCCTCCTGGCTTGATGCCAAATGGAAACCCTCACGTGTTTGATGGGAGCAGTGCTTGTAACGTACAGTAAGGACCACTGATCCGTTTGGTCCCTGTTATAATGCCTGTTTCTGCCTCATGTTAATGGTTATGTAATATTGACTCGGATTCATCCCACACTATATAAAACTCTGTAGGTGCGGATACTGTGAGTGGTGTAGCCATTATTTGTCTTTTGATTTGGGTGCCCCTAACATGTAAGAATGCCTGCAACAACTATAGCGTCTGAAATAGTGTGAAATATTTTCCCCACTTTTGTAAAGTTGCATGAGTTAAGCCATAATGTAATAACGCTGGTACTAAAATAATGTTTTAAATAGCGAATAACATTTGAACCGTCTCTCATTATGCATACAGTACAATATACATATCTGTGGTTTTGCACTACACATAAATTCCTCTGGTTCTTATGCATCATCATGGGTGATATCTGTTGTTTTGCATTGTGTGTATAATGCCTTGGTTGCGATGTGGCACTGTGCTTGTTTTTAAGTGCCACACTGACTTCAGTGAGGGATTACATGTTCATCATTTTGGTAGCAGCTATTGCACATAGTGTAACAGGGCTAAACTGTTTTAGCTAACCGTTCTATTGTTGTCTCTCTGCTGTTGACACGCCTGTAAACATTGTAGAATGACTCTTTGAAGCACATGCAATAGTAGAACTGGTCGTAAAACGAGTTTGAGGTTTGTGTCTGAGTGTTTTTTCCTCTTTGCGTTCGTTCTTTTCATCGCGCCTCTGCGAAAGTTACAGAGGGGCCTACTAGAGTCACGTTAGTTGGTTAATGTAGTTTATAGTAGCTTAGAAGAAAAACAACCTCAGTGTGCCTCTTTTATTATCAAGTGTTTCAGCTTTCATAACATAAACCGATCAGTAACCGATCATAATTTTCAGGCCTAACTCAGGCCTCTGTTTGGCGTGCTTGTTTGTTTGCCCAGCTAGTTCTGAGGCAGTGCGCAAGGGGGTCTCGAATCTTCGTGGGTGTGTATTCATGCGTCCTTTGTAAAGGACAGTTTAGATGCGAAACGCAGAAATGAAAGTCTTGATCTGAGTGTGAAATACAAAGCTGTCTGTTAAGAGGAACACAGCACAGACTCGACTCTGATGGCAAACAGTAGAGTGCTTCATTATAGGCTCTTCTTAGCATTACACGTGCTGCCAGGGGCCGCCCCATCTGACGCTACCAAGGAAAAAGCACTTGTTGTGGGAACTGGCGCTGTTGTCAAGGTATTAGGCCAGTGAACTTTCTATCTAAATCTATTTAAAGTAACTGGTGTGTGTTTGTGACATTAGTTCGTATTAAAGTTTGAATTGTTTTTCCAAGTACAAAGCAATACAATGTTTATAAGTTGGGCCGCATTTGTGCAAATATAAGCTTTTTAAAAAAATAAAAATAACAATGATTTAAAAATGTACACAGTTCTGTGTCAAAGAGTCACGGCTTTGTTGTTTTAGCAATGTTTTAATGACATTATTTATTATTTTAGTCTCCTTTATTAATACACAAACAGTAAATACAGGAAATATGTAGACAAAATAAAAAAGAAATGTAAAACAAAATGGCTTCTTTAAAAGTCAGTGTTCAGTGTGACCTTGGAACTAAATGCATCTTAAACTTTCTCAACAAACCCGTCCTGAAGTCAGTAGATTAGAAATTAAGGTTTCATTTTAATCAGGTTTAAGAGCACCAGGTTTCTGTGGGAAGGTCACGCTAAACACTGATATTTAGGTTTTTTTTAAACTACATATGAATTTCCTGCATTTGCTGGTTTTATTATAATAAAGTGACTGAATAATAATTATAACATTACTTAAACAACAATGCTGAAATGTGACTACTGTATGTATAGCCTATGTGTGTGTGTGTGTGTGTGTGTGTGTAAACAAGAATCCATAAATGTGATATTGCCCATTTTTAATTTTTTTTAAAATAATTTTTAAAACTGTATTTATATTTGTGTCTTGCAGTTTTCATTGCAATGATGGAAGATATTTTAGGAGTACACCGCTTGTGCAAGCAAAAACACACTTTCTAATGGTGTGAAGAATGAGATTGAAACCTATCAGATTTGTTGATCCAGGATTGTTTGATTCGGTCTCATCTGACAGATCTCGTGCACGTGTGTGTTTTCACACACACTCACACGTGCTGCTGTGCTCTCTTGTAAAAGTAAGAGAAATTACTGGAGCTGTTTCCCCTTTCTGTGGTGGAAGTGAATGTTTCTGTGCAAACTTCTGGCTCATAAAGTCACAGTGAACGACAAACAGCTACAGCCTCGTACAGATACAGTAATCACAGTAATCTCACACGCATCATCGGGGTATGTTACTTTTGATTGAGTGTGTATTTTTTTGTTTAATCCAGGATAAAATGACATGTTTTTCGTTTAAAATGTTTAGTGTTGTTGATGCATGTGTTGATTCACACAATCCTGAGACACACGTTTGTATAAAACGTTGATAGTGTAAAGTTGTAAGTACAAAACATTCAAGCAACAGTCTTAAAAAATAAATAGGGCTTTAATTAGGTCAGAATTATTTGTTGATATAATTTTCCTTCTGGTTTGATGTTGCTCAGTAGTTAGGCTGAAATTATGACCTTTATTTTACATTGCTTGAGCTTATAAAAGTTATAAAATAAAGTTTTATTCATGTCTTCAGTATAAAACTTTAAATAAGGCTGTTCTTGTTTTGGTCTGAAACCTCTAATGGTCAAGTGTGTTTTCACTTAGCACAGAAATTCTTTATTTTTAGATTTTAAAAAAATCCTTTAATTGCTTAAACTTCAAATCATGATGATGTGTATCAGTTTCTTTTTAAACACACACGCACACCAAGACACACGTCACAAGTCATCAAATACATTTGTCTTCAATCCAGAAAATTCTACATTCACTTCAATATTTCACATAATACACAAGCTCAGTGTAATCACACCAGTCTGGTCAAAAATACTCATGATGCTATATAAACGTATACTTTAGTAATTATAGCTGTAATTATACACTGAACAACCAAAGAGCCAACATTTGCTTTATAAATGTCTGTTTCTTTTCTTTCAGGACAAAAACCTTGAAATGTGCATGACAAACAAAGTCAAGCTACTGTAAGTACATCACCGACTGAACAGCCTTAACTAACTTATCAACTAAATTATTTTCTGAAATACATGACAGAAAACATCAATGTTTTAATAATAACAATTTAAGACATTCTAGATTATTGTAAAATGTCAAGTAAAGTAAGGAGAAAAACAGTGAGACATACATGGCATGAGTAAATATTATGAGAGGTCTCTGCCTTTTTTTCCCAGAAGTCCATGGGTTTTTTGTTCATACCCTGTAATTTTACCCTTATAGATGTAGATGTTCCCCTGTCCTCCGGCTTGTTGCACCAGAGGTTTAGTGGCTAACCTGTAATGAAAGCACACGTGTGTAACGTGAATATAAAAGAAACCTGGGGGTGGGGGAAAAAACTTGGTAAATATGGCAAGTTAGTCATGCCTGAAATGATTGTGTTATCGCTATCCCAGTTATTTCACTCTTTATGTAAATTATTACTTACACACGCTGCACAGGAGAAATTTCAAAGATGGTCTCGGATGAAACAAAATGAAAGTTTGTTGTTGCGTTGCACTCGGCTTTCTGTTCAAAATGATGCCATGACTAATTTGAATTACCATTATGAATTTACTTGCAAGAACATATATTTAATATGAAAATAATATTGGAAACGCATAACGTATAGTTAAGACAACTGATAGGTTGTTTTTGTGCACCTGTAAACTCACACAGTTGTTTAACTGTCATAAGATGTTACCAGTACAGTAATAATAAGGTTTTAAATTGAAATGCACACTTGCCTGCTGTGAATATTGTTGTGAATATCATTTATTTCTTACCTTTAACTCAGAACAGGTTTGCTATAATCACAATGGACCAGAGAGTTAATATGTAGACTGTATTTTGTATATTGTGTACACCCACAAAATCCTCCGTCACTGTTGAATAGATATGTGCTGTTAAAAATACAAGATTTAACACTTGGTCAGATATTGAACACAGGAGGCTGGAATATAACATTATTTAAACGTTTCAGTGGGATGTTATTAAAGCTACAATCTCAGAAGTGTGTAGATGTCAAACAATCACAGTGAACGGATACAAACACCTTTGAAATGTACATTGGTCAGCTGTTGTGTATTTGTATAAAAATGTTATTTATAATGTTATATATTACTTATCGTCTATCACACACAATACTGTCACTGTCTTATTGCACTTACAACATAACGTGAGAAACAACACGACACAGAGTTGAAATCATTAGATGTTTTAATGTAAACAGGAACTCTGTTTTTATCCTCAGTCTCATGTTGGCATCATTTAACTGCAACATTTAGACGCAAATCTTGTGTTGTCAGGTCGAAGCCCTGCATGTGCGGCCGCGAGCGCGCGCCTCGCGTGAGCGCGCGTGGCCTGTCGGTACCGTAGCAGCACAGAATGGTTTGTGAGTTATAACGGAGGTGCAGGCCGTGCTGTGCTGCGGCAGGAACGGCAGGACGGACGCGCACTTCGCATCAAACGGGGGAAAGTTGGCAAAAACAACAACAGGAGAAGCAGCAGGACCGCGTGGATGCGTGCGGCTGCCTGGCTGTCTGGCTGTAGCAGCACGTAAATATTGGAGTCAAAGCACGAGCGAATCCTCCAGTATTGACCGTGCTGCTGGAGTTAGGCGGGCCGTTTACCGTCCGCGGGGCTCCCTGCCCTCCCGGTTCCGTTATCTCTCCGTGAACGCGCCAGAAGTCTCACGACTGACTGACGACGGGCTCCGAAATGTCGATTTTTTTTAAATGCTTTCTTTTTATAGGAAACTGATTACGTGAAATTTGACTTAAAGCATCCCAAGATTTATAATATTATTTTTGGGGAAATTCCTGCTTATATCTTTTGCGCTTCTTTTGAGACTGTTGATCATCTGATTTGCTTAAACAATGTAATAAGAGCAAAATTAAACATCGTAAAATCACAGCAACTGTGTCGTTCCTGATCTAAAGGTCTGCAGCAAATACAAACAGCCTCGCGTCTAAATGGTTCAGAGATGTCAGATATTTAGCTTTTCGTCCTAAAAATATCCATTAGATTTAAATATTTTATGAATCGCAGTTCACACGGACTATTCTGGACGAAGCAAATCGTTCAAAACAAGTATAAAAGTTTCTGTCATTACTTTGACATCGTTACAGTCACACGTTGGGTTTGAATAAGGCAGCATCGCCATCTTCTGGGAAAGTTTATCGCTTGAGGTTTCACATCGTCCTCTTCCTCAGAAGATTTAGGGGGTCCTGCTGCTGACTGGACCACTTGGTGAATGATTTTACCTCCTGGTGTTTGTTTCGAGGGTCGTGAAACTATATCTCGTTAATACAACGTATATTTACATCCCCCGTTAAGGCCCGTCACTTTATTTTAAGGGGAAACGATGGAAATGACATCGTCCTTTAAAATCCTGCTCGTAATAGATCCAACAATTGGAAACGTTTTTGTTCATCTAGATAATCTGTATACAAATCTGTGCAATTGTGCACATGTTTGACTTCAGATCAGCAAATCTCCGCATGTTTAAATGCATCTACCAAACTTTAACACGGTGAAGCTCTCCGATCTGTTTCCAGAATAGATGTCGGGTGAAGCGGATGAATCTGATTTTGGGTCGTTCAGTAAAATATTTTGTTACTTCAGTTCTTCATTTGAGATGCTGGATAAAAAGAAACGATGAAGAAACGCTGATTGTCTTGGAAGACGAAGCGCATATTGCGGCTCACGGTGAAGCCCTTTAACGCAAACACCGTAATCTGCCCATTTCTAGGGTACCAACCATTAAAAACCCATAAACGTTTTTATTATTATAAATTATAAACGTTTACAGCGTTTAGAATTTATGCCACCGTTGGTTTGACGATTTAGTGGTAAAAACCACATATTTACAACACAACACATTTGATGCATTGACTTGGTCTGCAGAACTTCTGCTATAAATTAACCCACAACTTCAGGTCATCAAACATCTTATTCTGTTCGTTAAAGTCAATAGAGGTATAATTTCCATAGTTCCTGTGAAAATCTGCACAATAAAAAGTTATTGGGGTGGAACTTCCTACCAACAGATGAAACAACTATAACCACTTTATATAATG
>JBAJNP010006472.1:6833-25467 GCA_036877545.1 Yasuhikotakia modesta | reverse complement strand
CTGGTCTTTTAGACGGTCGATCAGTTGTCAGCTACTGCTACTGAATTAGCAGCATTATTACAATAACCTAAAACATAATCCATGCCATTGTTTTTGCAGTAAAAGTTTTGAATTGCAGTAAAATATAGATGTTGTATGTGGCTGGCCAGTTTTTTTAGACATTTTATTTAACTAACAACTTACAACTAACTTTTTGGATATATAAGATTTTTTAAACTGATGCTACTGCAAAAACCTTTGTACAACTTGGAAAGAACGTTGGGCTTAAATTCTGAGAACGTTTCCTTTAGCTGGGAACATGCTGAAAACACGGTGAAAGTTACATGAGCACCTCCAGGAAAGGTGTCTCTTGTTCCACTTGTTCCGAGGCGCTAGCGCTCGCCTTGTTCTCCCCGCTAACACATCCGGCTCCGACACGTCAGGCAGCGAGCAGCGCGGGGTCTTCATTAAACCCAGGGTTGCTTGGTCTGTGGAAAAACACCTACATGCTTAGGAAAAACTCGGCTGTAGGCTACCTCAGTAAAGCTGAGGCTGTGTTGAACAGAAAACAGTTGGAATTAACAACACAAGGACAACAATGAATGTTTTAAAAGCAGTAGCAGCGTTTACAGCTACTAACCCAAAACTCCAGTTTCCTCCAGACCTCCAAACCTCTGCATGGCTTTAATGGCTTTCGTCAGCGCCTCTTTAGTTTGAAGTTGCCCCGTGACAGGGTCAGGTGGGGGCAGGTAGCCGAATTTGCTTAGCCAGTCCTGTGATGGAGAAAAGGGTTTGTTAGATTCAATTGAGAAATTTGTCCACTCAAAATTCAACCACAGTTGGTTCATTTCTGACACTGAAACAGCACTTTACATACAACCCACAGCCTTTGGGATTAAGTTTTTTAAAGAGAGTGTTTTAATTATGCAGAACACATCATATTTAAATAAAATGTTAAACTCACTGTCAGTAAGGATGAAAAAATATTCGTTTCTGGATGAACTAACTCTTAAAAAACATGCAATTTCTCAAAAATATTCCTGTTGTTTTTATAATTTCCTTTCTAAAATCCGACAATTTCAAAGAAAACGTGCTATTTGACTGCACTATTATCAAGCAAATGACTTGAGATGGAATTTTATGGATAATAAAACTCCTGAGTGCATCAAAGCAGTTTTTTATCCATTGTTGTGCATTAAGCCAGAATACGTTGAATTTCGATGGTGTTTTGTTTTAGTGGTGGATGTGATGAGTGATCAATGAGTGGGAACATCTCACAATTTCACCAAATCCATCAGTAAAGTGGTTCTGTGCTTTAAAAGTGTGACCTTTTCTCTCCTAATTGATCATGTGACCCTAATCCTCTAGAAATGAGGTCACAGCTACATTAATCAGATGTGCAGAAAACAGATTAGAAACATCATGATGATGATCTACAGGGAATGTCAGCAGAACATCGGCTAATGTTCTCTGAAAGTTCTCTTAACACTGTCACCACTTCTGAGGGAAAAACATAATTATAATAATTTGTTCCATTATCTTCATGCCAAACACTTAAAGCACCAGACATCAAATCTACAGACACCTGCATCTCAGAGCCTTTAATGTTAAATGGTCACAATATAAGATGTCGCACACTGCCATGTTTGCCTTTATTGAGGCACATTTTCCACAAGGAACCGGGGCATTGACTGTGATCAAACACATCACTCTTTCTCCAAGGTTCCCAGGAACACAAACCAGCCCTGAAACAGGAGATGATGAGTGAGCCAGTGCAACACTGAAGGCCGGTGTTCAGCAATGCCTGAAATCCTCAAGCGTTTCTCCCTCAAAGCAAACGTGTCTTCACCAGCCCATCCCAAAACCTCCAGGACTTGTGCGGTGCAGGGAGTGAGAGTGGTCAAAGGATGTTAAACCTTCACAGCATCACAGCGAGTGATCCATGAACCTTCTGAACCCAACAGCACTGAATAAAGCTGGAGTCAGCTCCACACAGTTGTTTATGCTGTAAACACGAGCGAGTCCCACATCACTCAACGTGTGAATCAAAGCAGCTCACTTCCTACAGATCGCACAGAGCAGCTGCCACTTTCCCAGCTAACAGGGAACGTTCTCCGAGCATTTTCTCAAAGTTAAAACATTACAGAGTTCAAAAATGCCTAAATAATGTTCCTATAACCAAACAAATACATTAACACAAATGTTCCTAGAACTTTCCAAATAACGTTTTAAACAATTTATCACTTCATGGAAATGTTATGGTAACGTTTATACAACCAGGCCTTGTTTTCACTGTGTACTTGAAAAATTTGCAGAAAATAATTACTAGCAAAAACGCAACGTTTACTTAACTGAGACTGTATTTAATGGAAATATAGCTTTTTAAACAAATGAGCGTTCAGTACCCTTCCTTTTAATGTATAGAATATTTACTTGTAGTGGGGTTGACTTCTGAAATGTTGCTGTTGTGACAGAGGCCTCAGGAAAAGTCAACAAAACAACACGTCTCTGGGGGACAGGAAGTAACCGTGAAGCAAACCGACACGTTTGTCTTTCTCTTCTCCCCGTGGTCTTTAAGGCCGGCTGCACTCGCTGCCTGTCAGTCAGGGTTTAGCATTTATCTGCAGAGAAGTCATTCACTGTTTGCCATCCTCTGAAATCTGTCTGCAGGGAATGAGGCAAGAATCCCGGGGTCTTCTGCCTCTGTTTAGGAAAACTCATCGGAAAATCTGTTGGAATGTATAAACGAGGGGTTTGGAATATGATTGCCATTTAGATTTTTGTCTGTTTGGTTTGCAGGCGATGCAGGCAGACTTTTAGCTACTAACCCAAATCTTATAACAAATCTTCTAAGCTAACGAGGAACGTTCTCAGAACGTTAGCTAATGTGTATATATTTGTAGTCATGATATAGTCAATATCTAATAGAAATGAGCAGAAATAAGTGTGATGCAAACATAAAAACCCTTGCTTCACACGCCAGCTAACAAATGTTAGGTTGTAAGAACGTTTTCTCATTTCAGAACTTGTGTTTAAAACTCCTCATCACTCAAACTTCACAGTACATCACAAGACAGAACCAGCAGCGAGAAACCGGTTCTTCTACTGTGAAGCTCAACCCATCAGAAACGTTAAGGTCACAGGTCCTGTGGCCTGATCTCTCATGGGACTTAACCTCTGAAGTTACACTGGGTTGGTGTCAGAACAGAAGCAGAACCAGCGCACACAGAAATGACACTGCGCTCTAATCCCTCTATCTCCAGAACAGGCTTGTGTTCTCACCACAATCCTCAAACCCATGAGTGTCTATGAGCGGCAAATCTCATCTCTGCAGTGTGTTCAGTTCTTCTCATCTGGATGCTAAATGTTGGCTGTTGTTTGTTCGTACACCAAATCCCAGCTCTAATCCAAATTATCAGACAACATGCAACTGAGCCCAACACACAGCGAGACTAAAACACACTTTTCACTCTTTCTCAGCTGTACATATTGAACAGACGTTTCATTCAATTTAAACTTAAAATATAAACTTAGTAATATATATATATATATATAAATATAAAAATGTATTATATAGAATGTAATATTGATACTGTTCACAACAAACCTAGCAAAACACTGCGTAGCTTCATCTGAAACCAACAGGAAACGAAACAAGTCATTTACTATTTTTCACATGCAAATTCAAAGAGAGAGAGAAAAAGAGAGAGAGCTTTATTTCTGACCACCATCTCCACCGCTCACCTCTTCAGAAACGTCAAATTAAAACACCCGCGTCACATGACATCCGTGATTTAATTCGGTCAGAGCTGTCTTCACAGTGACTGCTTTCATACAGAGCTCTGAAAGGTCAAGCAGAAGAGTCAAACGACAGGACGGTTCGCTCGCCCTCCGCACCACACTGATGAAGAGAGTCACAGCGGTCAGTCAGCTGGACCTGCCGGATGAAGAGAGTGATTGTCTCGGTTCACAGAACAGCCCGGCTCAGCCCGCTGAGTCCAGTCCACAGCCTCATCAATCCCTTCATCTCACGCTCACAGGAAGCGAGTCATTAGTCACGAGCTAGCTAACAGGGAACGCTTGCTAACGTTCTACAAACGTTCTCAAAGTTATCAAACACATTTCTGATGCAATGTTAGTAGAACGTTATTTAATGTTTATTTAATACACCGTATATTATAAACAATATTCTTAAGTTGTTAGTGGAACTTTTATAAACGTTATCAAAACGTTCTCATAACCAAGCAATAATGTTAATGCAGACACTTGTTGAACGTTCTCATCTATACATTCTTATAACGTTCTCTAAAACTGTTAAACAGCATAAGTGAGAGATGAGCCTTAAATTCAATCTACAGAATGAACAGAAGTCACCCATTCAGTCCGCCTGAGACTATGAGCTCAGTAATGAAGATTGCTGGTTAAACAGACAAGTTTACAGTTGACTACCTAAATAGTGGTTTAATGACTTCTGAAGGTCATTTTATCATGCAGTACATTGTGTGTTACAGACAAAAACCTGCCAAATATGTCTAAAATTCTTCACAAATGCCCACACAGCCCAAAACTTTGGTTTAAGATTAAGTTTCTTATCAATCGTTGAAGTTAAAGATCTCTTTGAAATGTTCAGACAGTAAAGTCTCTATCTAATCCTCAAAAAAGACATCTGTGAATGTTTAAAGACCCGTAAAGCCCAAAATGTGTGTGTATAATTAATCAAAAATGATGTTTATCTGTGAAAAAACATCTACTTTGAAAAGTGTTGAATTTGCTTTTCAAAACGCAGAAGAGTTGGAACGCTGATCACATGTTTTATTCCCCGCCAACTGTGTAAGATTTCTGTAGGATTGCCAAACAAGACAGAAAGAATGAATCCTCTGCGGAGATGCTATCCACACGCTCCCTCCATTCTGTCCTTAAAACAAACCTGCAGCTTTTCTGAAGGTATGGCGGAGAAATCTGAGGCCTGATTCAACATTACTCAAGGAAATGTTATATCAGGATCTCCTGAGATGTGCCACACAGCTGCTGCCTCCTGGTTCTACAGATTACTTCAAATGCCAAGAGGAAAAAACGCTGAGACTGGAAAGATTGTGAGCTGTCTGCAAAAATACTGTGAGTCCCTAAAATACCAGTTTTGCCAATGGAACAACAATGACTGCTAATACCAAAACACCAGACATAAATCACTAAATGTTTATAACAATTTTGGGGTTGTAAGAACGTTTTCCTAATGTTTCAATTAAGTAACAAAACATCAAAAATGTTATTTGAAAGGTTTTTTACATCATTGCCTGATCTGAATCTGTAACATTTCTAAAATGTTCCTCAATAAATTAAAGAATACTTAAAAAAAACCTTAAGAGTAATATAAATAAACAAAAAAGCTCTAGCAAACTTACTGCAAGAACGTTTACAGAACCCTGTTCTAAGACTGTTCCATCCCATGGAACCTTTCTGTGGAGGTTTGGCACCTGCGGTGAGTAATATGGGGCTACTGACCTAAAAGTTACACGTTCAACACCAAGTGCGTTTTTCGCAAGAACTGCTAGTTTTAGAGGAACACTTTGCTGTTCAATCACAAATAGCACTTAACATCTCTCTCCTGCCGGCAGCTGATTGGCTGTACAATTAGTGCGTTGAGTCTCGCTGGGAGGAAAACGTTGCCATTCAAAGGAAATTCATAATCTATTATGTTTTCTGAAGTGACTGATGAAAGCTCAGTATGTCAATTACAAGTTGGTCACACTTTTACACTGTGCAAACAATGAAACTGCTCATAAAATTATTGTAAAAGCAAAAATATTCTCAACAGTTACAGGTTGAAAGAACGTTTTCCTAATGTTTCCATTTAGCAACAAACGTTAAAGACATAGAATATCATCCTTTGCAAAGTCAAACTTTATGTGGCATCGTCTATAGCACAAAGCGTCAATAAACCTGAAAAATACGAATGCAGATGACAGGAGCTGTATGCACAAACTCAGACCTAGAATCAGACCTGCTGTGTCACAATTTCTTCTGCATACTGTCAATTTACTGTAACAAAAGCTGAGTGGAGGGCAACACTGACGGGTTTTTGACATTTTAAGCGCAGTATGACAGCACAGATGATATTACTTTAGCAACAGCGAGTCCTTACAGCTCACTGTCTACATGAATGAAGAAAGACCAACATGGATGTTTTGCAGATGGAACATTTGCCTCTGTGTCGCCACCTGTGTCTGAAAATAAAATTGCAGGCTGCTTCACATGCTAAAGTTAAATTAAGTCAAACTGACTTTTCCTAGGAAACTGGAACTGACGGCTCAAATTATTAATCAGTGTTATAAACTTTCTCGCTCAATATGTGTAATTTTTACCCAAAAAAGTTGGATTGCAGCTGTAATTATGGAAAATTCCTTGAGAGAGACATAAACCACAAATAAGGTAAGAGTACACAACATTTAAAGAACATTTAAAGAATGTTTCAGGTTTGACACTAATAAACCTCTATATGACAATATTTGTGGCATAATGTTGATCCTTGTTTAAAAGCAAAAAAGTGAAGCTGTATTTTAGTTGAAGCAAAAACATGAGGTGAGTTCTGTTCTGCGTGGATGAACTGTATTAGCCATAGCTATAAAATAACCTGCTTTAAAATCCACTTTGCCTGCACATATAGTGCAAAAGCTACCAAGCTGAAAAATTAGATATGACTTTAAGAGACACTTTCAGTAAGTGTTTCTGTTGCACTACTCTCATGCCCAAACATAATATAGTTTGTGGATATATCCTGCAATTCCACGCTTCAAACAGAGATGGCGGCAGAGAGGCAAAAGTGACAGACTGCAGCTTTAAGCACACATCTCCATTTGTTCTATTCTTTCCTAACAAAACTAGACGAGAAGCAACAGTTTTATACACAAACGATTTACACAGAGCTGAGAAGAAAGAGACAGAACTGAGAAGGAAACGAGAGAGTTACTCCAACCCGTTTCCTGAGAAACATCAGTGACCAGAGGCTAATGCACATCACGCTCCATTAGGTCTGAGTGAAATCACTGCTGGACACATGCGAGCAGATTCATTAAACACTTTGAGCAGATCAATATGCCAGAGTCTTCAAACAAAGCCTTCTGTGTCCGGCTAACAGCCGGTTAATTTTATCTCCTTTAGCTCAACAGAGGTCGACCGCACAGGACAAAGACAAGAGTTTGACTGAGAAAACAAAAACATTTATCCAAAGTGGCGACATGCTAAACCACATATTTCCGAAGGTAACTAGTCGGTGAGGTAAATTTTCTAAATAATTTATTTGTTTTCTATAACATACAAGGGCACAAAACTTTAATCCAGTTGCTGTGAAATCTAAAAGGGCAAAGAAACAAAGGTGATTTTTACAAACACCTTTGCTTTCTGATATCATTCGCTTTCTGCTTTCTTGATATCTTTCTGATATCAAGCTTTCTGACATCAAAGCTATCCTTGCAATGGTCTACCCTGCCTTTAAACTAATGCAATTTATTTATACACATTTAACCCCATCATTGACATCAAATCAACAGTATATACTGTAGAGGAGCTGCTACAAGGAGGCAGAAATTTTTGAAAGCAAAATCCAAACAAGTCATAATTTCTGTTTTATAGGTTTAATAATGCAAAACCGAACCTTTCTAAGCACCCCCAAAACACGGACCCCCCGCCGCGAGTCATTAAGCCTCTCAACTTCACCAAAGACCCAATGAGTGGTTGGGCGACAAACATGAGTCACTGAAGCCGCAACAACAGCGAACGATCCGCCACTGAGGGTGATTGTATTTACGGTAAATGAGTTTCAAAGCAGTGACCTTAGACAGAGTAAAATGAAACTCCATCTTTCAAACAGAACACCAAACACAATAGCATTACAAAGTCAGGTATGCCCAATGATTTGAAAATCAATTCGTATTCAATGGTGTGCGAGAGGCCCACAGAACAAGCCAGACACATTTAAATATGATAAGCCTGTTTTTTCTACGTTTTCTCACCTTTCTTTGTGCCTCAGTCTCCCTGCGTTGTTTCCTGTACAGGGAAAAGTCGCGTTCCCTCTACTCAACAAAGTTCAGTCACCTCACATTCGCTCACACGTCTCAAACCTCGCGTGCTGAAGTTCTGGCTGAAGTTAGCCGCATTTGGTCCTTCCGCTACGATTGGCACAATTTAGCAAGCAGGCGGTTCCGTCCCCGGCATACGAAGCTACAAACATATTTCCAATCAAATATTTAGTTTAAATGGAATGATGAAATCTCACATCTAAGCAGTTAAGACTCACTTCCTATGTTCCTCACGATCCAGCCTCTTTTCCCAGCGGGAAAGCCGGGATGGTAAACAAGAGCGGCGCAGGTTTTTAAATAAACAAACTCTGATGTCAGGAACGATTTTCTATTACAGTAGTTAAATATAACCAACACAGTGATACTAAACAAACATAATCACTGGAAGTTACAATCAACTGGCCGCTGGCCTGACACGGCAGCCAGCCAATATTGATATTAACCAAAACAAGATTAAAACACCTCCAGAGAGTTAAAATGGGAAAACAAGGTAAAAACTTGATTCCTAAACTTGGACCCAACGTGAGCGCAGATTTCCTGGCCTGTGCACAATTACGAACACATTTTATACAGCACCAGTCAAGAGTTTAAACACACTCGAATAAATGAGTGCTTTTATGTAACGGCTTTGAAGGCCTTTTAAAGAAAATAGCTTTGTAGACAAATGTAAGTTGGGAATTTGTTTGACCAGACTAACATTGTAATTTTAAGCAGTACACTATACAGGAACCGCCCCCCCCCAATCTATTTAATATTATATATTAAATATAAAATAGATTTGACACAATCCAAAATTGTCATGTTTGTGTTTAATCATAATTATGGTGAATATTTAGGACACAAAATTATGAGGTTTCAGCAAATCTGTGTCTGGTGCTGTATAAAATCAGTTCTGTCAGGTTCTAATTGTGGGGAACACAAAAGTAGACCAGCTGTCATAGTCGACTACACCACTGTTGTGAAAATAAACACACACACACACACACACACACACACACACACACACACACACACACAATCTGGGCAGCAGAGCTGCAGAATGGTGGCAACAGGGGTTGAAAACTGGAGAAAACTGAAAAGTGCTGAACATGTATCCATAGCCATAAAAAAAACACACAGAAAGACATTAAAAAGTTACAGCCAGCCAATGTGAAAAAACTTACATGCTTCTCCAATTACTCCAAACAGGCATGAATGCATGAACCGGAAATGAAGGTGAAAAAATAACTTTGTCTGAGTCAGTGAATCAATTCTTACCGCATACTGTGAACTATTGTTCTGTGGCTGAATCAGATGTTTGTTTTCTCTATGTATTGCAGTGTAAAGTCACTCACGGACGGCCTGTGATCACAGAGCGTCTGTTATATCATTACAGAGGCTGTAATAAAGAAAAACTACGAGCCTTTTCATGTTCAAAATGATCCTGGGGGTTTTGAGCTACTAATAACTGCTAATAATATCAGCTCATAATATCCCCAGCTAACAATTGAAGGTTGTCAGGATGTTTTTCTAATGTTATTTTGAAAGTTCTAGAAACATTTTTTTCCTGTATCAATGCTATTGCTTTGAAAACGTCAAACTTTTTCTAACTCTGTTACGTTTTTAAAACATTCCACCAACTACTTAAGAGAAACATTTTTAAAATATTATACATAATGTTACAAAAACTTTCTCCTAACAAAACTAGTAAAACTAGATAGCTTTTAAAGAACGTGAGCCAATATTCAAAGAACAGTCCTGAGTCTTTTCTAGGACCAGACTTAGAGTCTTACTGCGGGGAGATTTTAGCAAAGCACCAACTACACTAACTACCCAAGTAACTAAAGCTGCTCTTTTAGAGTAAAGAATTACACTGATAAATACCCAGAGCTGCAATACAGAGGCGAGACAGAGCAGCAAGGTAACGCAGTCGCTCTTGTGGGAGCAGATAAGGTCAACTCTACAGAAATTCAGTTTATTACTAAGAAAGCCCCAGAGCTTCTGTTAGGCCACTCAGGTAAGAGCCTGTGATTTTATTACTCAAACCCAACAACATTCAAATGTCAACCGATACAGCGTCTGGGGGAACACCGTCTCTGTTACACAACCTGAACACAAGTGTGTAGACATCCTCCAATATTTACAAAAATAACTGGCAACAAACCAATGGCTTTGTTTTTGTACTGATCTCTGAAAGCGAATGGAAGTGATGAGCGATAAAACCATCACTGAAAGCGTACAGGAGATGTCTGACCTTTGAAATGAGAAGTGAACATTGATTGATTGACTTTCTCCGCCATGCTATGATATTTATTCCGCCTTTGCAAAAGTATTGATAAAACCATGACACGTTCTTATAACCTGCCGTTGCCATTGTTGATTTTATATACTGTACTTTGCTTAGGCCTAGTTCATAAAATTCCCTTTTGAAAAATGTGACTTTTAAATAAACCCCAGTCTTTTTCATTAATTGCATTGGGAATTACCTTAACAAAAGACATTAATAGCTGCAAAAAATTGCTATTTTAATGATATAAAGTTTGAATCGAGAAGATATAGAATATTTTTTATAGATATAGAGTATTTTAACCCTGCAGTCTGTTAATGACACAGCATCAGCAGAGACGTACCGCCCATCTATTACCTTAATGTCACAAAGCAAAATGGGATTAAGCCCAGAGCGCACAGGCGTCTGAGAGACACTCACTGCAGTGCATTAGCCCAGAGCAGAGTAACAGCCAGCCTCATAAATATGGCAGTCGATGACAAAGATGATGAATGTGAGGCTGTATGTGTTACAAGAACTTCACATCTACATCTGCTGGAAAAAACAAAGACAAAGAACACAAACTAATCTTAGGAGAGCACAACGACAGAGATAGGAGTTTGAAAAAGGCAAAGGTGTCTAAAGAAATAAGTGATTCACCTAAATATTGTGTGAAGCAGAAACAGGTTAAAACTAATATTAGCAATAAAATAGCTTCTTTTTGTTGCTTTCCTCTCAAGACAAACGCTTTGTCCCAAATGTTATCAAATGAGTAAAAAATTTACCAACAGTCTCCTGAATATCTATTTCTTATGTTCCTCAAATGTGCCCAAACGCCTCTTTCAGAAAACTCAAAAACCTAATGTGTCTATAGCCCAAAAAGTTCAAATAAATGTATTGATAAATATACAAACTGATGAATGCAACAGTTTCTCTCTTTGGTTTGTAACATTACACTGATGTTGAGCTAATTCTTTGACGAATGTCTCAGTTTTGGCTCAGTTTGGCTCAGACATTGTGCTGTGCCGCCTGCATCTCAAATCTGTATTCCTCCCTGTCTGGTCTCTGTCTGTGCCACCAATATACCATCACGGCTGAGCAGTTGCTAGGTGATGCCTGCATCAGCGATGCTTTTGGACATGTGCTGATTCCGTTACTCCTGATCTTTTAAAGCGACGCTTTCAGCTGATATTTGTAGTAATTTACCTGTAAATTACAGAACACTTCACATTAAGTCTCTCAGACATGTCAAACGCTTTATAGAGGCTAATATATATCATAAACACATCCATAAGTTATTTTTAACATGCTAATAAAAATTCCGCCATGTGCTGCATTGTGCAAGTTATAAAAGTACAAAATTCAATTCATCTGGTCTGTAAACCAGTCAGGGCAGTATAACCCCGAGCTCTGAAACTGTTGAGTGATGATAAACTGGCCAAAGGTATTCAGAGTCTCTTATAATGAATAGTTTTGGCTATTTCAGTTTTAACCATGACTGTAGGGTGAATGAAATCAAACATCCAGCTATTTAATCACCTCAGACAAACATCTTCTGTAGAACAGGCTGGACCTTTCTGTTGCACAAAACGAGGTCCAGTCTAGCGTGGACAAATCGGTTCTGAAAGTCGCTGTTATGGTATCAGAATATTCTGCAATACACTTAAAACACACAGTATTGGCTTTTCAATACACAGTATTGAACTTTGAAATAGTCAACAGTTTGCAATGCTTATTGCCTTATATGTTGCATTTCATGAGTTTATTTACTGCATAAGAAATGTTAAACTACGTTTTTTCATACCTCCATGTAGTTTTATTGGTGCTCATATGTTCCCTTTGGTTTCTAGGGGTTGGGGGTCGTTTTGAAACTGCCTGCTTTGGTTTATGGCTTTAAAAACTCTCTATAAAAGGTTTTCTTTAATGCCTGTGGAGAAAATGAATGGAAACCAAGGCTACTGGAATGACAGGGTCCCTGAAGTTGTACGGCAGTTTAATTTGCCATTCTGCGCTCACAAAAAGTTTGATTCCATTTAAAAATTCACGTCAGACACACATTTATTAAAATATACCCGATAAACAAAATGATTTAATTAACGAAAAAGCAGAAGTGGTCAAATAGCACCTATATTATTACTGTGTTCAGGTACTTAAGACTGAGATTATTTAATGAAGGTTAGGTTAATTATAAATAAGTGGCTGTTTAGTTTATATCCCAAGCAGCTAGCGGTACATTGTTAGACTGCATGTGTCTTCCTGGATGAAAACCACGCAATGACACAAACATCTTGACTTACGAAAACCCAATGAGCAGTTCTGTTTACAGACCCTCACACACATGCCTGTTGAGTCCAACGCTGACATAAAACGAATGTTGTGTAATATGTTTAACTAAATCTGCTCTATGGAAATGTCCACTCTGTTTAAAGAACGCTGATTAAAAACGTCACTGCATTTTTTGTTGTAGAAGTCATGCGTTTAAGTAACATTACACAACTGCTTATAAAAAAGATGGCAACCAGATTTGTTGCATATCTGCAAGTTTGTGATCATTTGCGGTTTTGCTTTTATAGTTAAACTATTCTACAACAAAACCTGATTAGACACCATTTATATCTATAAAAGGCCTGTACAGTATTTGTGTTGGTTTATTGAAACGATGTGAACTGATATTTCATGATAAACGTGACCTTACTGAGGCAGCGCCTCAAATCTGTTCCTCAAATCTACAGTGCCGCACCTCAAACAAACCTCACAGAAACATCTCCACTGACTCTGGGACGCTGTTCCTGCTCTGCTCTGCTCTCAGACGGACCGGCCATTTAAACTTTACAACATCTTAAAACTTTTTCCTGAACTTCAAAAGCCTTTTATGCAAAATGATTTCTGTCCGAGACGGTCTTTCTTCTCCAGCGTCCCCGAGTCGCTCTGTCATCTCGCTGAGAACTGAAACATGCAAATGACAGACAAACTCATTATGTTATTGGGTCTCCTGCAACTCTTTCACACAACAAACAATAAAAACAGCGTATGGAGGGTTTGGTAGTTTGTTAGTTCTCTGTTGCTAGATATACTTTATCGTACGGTTTATTTTTGAGCTGCAGAAGGACATGCCAAACCAACAGCCAAACCACGGTAATTAAAGAGTCTGTTGGGCGTTTGGACAGCCGCTGCACAGACGCCCTTGATCTCTCCTGGGGGGGCAGGAGCGACTCTCAGCAGAAATAAGACCTGGAGCACATGGAGTTGATTTGAGGTTTTGGAACTGGGACCAGGACAGCGTCGGTTCTGGAGGGCTGAACAAAAGCGTGTAATGTTGCGTGCAGCTATAATGTGGAGAGACGACTGTCTTGCTTCCTTTACCGCACAGTTTGATTTGGAACGGTGAGCTGACTGCTGCAATGGGCTTTTTCATTCCCTCATGCATAGAACTTATTACAGGGCACTCTGAGGTTTATCCATTGAGGCTTTCAGTATAATCACTACCTTGGTCTGCAGTGTTCTGAGAAAGCAAGAATAAACACAACACCACTGTGCATAGCTATTTTAGGTTTTGTTTTGCCAGTGCACACTTTAAAACAGAATACTAGCGTCCTGTTACTCAAAAATACATGCTGTACAAGATACATCAGTGCTCTTGTGTGTTTTAAGTGCAGAGCTTTTAAACAAACTAGATGTTTTTTCTGTGTACTGCAGCTTGGGACATGCCAGTTCATCTGCATACAGCTCATCGCTAACTCATTAACATACGCAAGCCATTGGCTTAGCCACCGTGTCATTTAAATACCTACAGTGAGCAGGGACATTTGTTACCTAACACATTTGTATTAGGCATGTCTGCCACCTGGAATGGTTTTTATCAGAGAGTGCTAACCCTGCATCCTGATAGCTTCTAGATAGGCTACATGCCATGTAAATGTAAATGTAACTCCAGATAGGCTACATGTCATTTAGAATAAGCTACAGGGCCAGAAGGAAGCAACGCTGCAAGGCTTTCGCCTCAGGAAATGTTTTGAGATGACAGGAGTCTGATCCTTCACTGAAGGAACATCTAAGGTTCTAAATGTCTAGCCGGTTCTCTACCTAAAGGAACGATCCAGGAATTCAACAGGATGTTATAATATAAGAGTCCAAGTGAGGAGAATGAAAAGCCAGAATTTATCCGTTGTTTCCTCCTGCCCGGACCAAACACAAAATTATACCACTGAGCTTGGATTCAAAAATACATCAACGTTGCTGCTGGGCAGCTCTCGAACCGTAAACCAGGTGTCTACTTAATTCTGAAATTTCCTGTTTATTGTGTGTCGTGGCTTCCCAGCAAAGAGAGAGGGGGGTGGGTCTAGCAGGCATCCAAAATATGGCTTTCATTTCTGAACCATAAATATAGACTTTAACAGGTGCATAATTCTACACATCTCACCCTCTGTTCCTCAGCCAGATCTGGTCTCATCTGTCTCTCCACAGACCATGTTCCTCAAATAATCTTCTCGCCCCAAATCTGTGCCCTCAAGATGCCTGACAATAAACTAGAGGTCACAGAAACCAGAACAGGAAGCAGAACACGCAGTATTGTATCGCTGTATCTCTGTTACCAGTAAGGAAACACACACAAAATGGCCAATTTGTCTGCCAAGCACAATTAATGAGAGTTTGCCACTGCAAATCAATCCACAGTACAGATCTATTCCAGCCAAAGAGAAATGCTATTGATTACATGCTAACGTTTTATAAACCTTACGGCCCTTTTTAGTGTGCCGTGCTCCCTTACAAATCCTTTCCTCTCCTGATTAGTCTCCACAGGTCCTGGGTCAGCTGTTAAACTCCTCCTTCGGATGTCAACGCCGGCCCACGCCACCTGTGATGAAGACTTTCTGGATAATTAGATGTGAGAGCCAGCCAGAGCGCACGGGTCAAACTGACATTATGAGTGATGGACAGATCTGTGACAATCTTTGGCTCTGGTGAGGATGTGTCACTCTGGGCTTGTGCGGTATGAGCTATAATGAGCCTCGTGGCACCGCTGAGGGAGAAACGCTACAAAATATTGTTTTGAGGGAACAGGAGCCCATGCATCGCCCCATGCATCCGCTGATGGGTCCAGCTGGTGCTGTTGGTACACATTATGGCTGTCTGGCTCCCAGGAATTCGAGGCAGAAAGCGACCCGTGATGCAGCATTATGGCAGCATACAAACAACGCCAAACAACTAAAAAAGAAAAACAGCAATTTACGTTACTGCACTTACATTTATAAATTCAGCAGGTGCTTTTAAGCAAAGCAACATTTTTAAGTCCTGCACTTTTCATCAAATCAGGCATTTGGTAAATGAGAATCGAACCGGGACCTTGGCGTTGCTGCATGCTCTGACAGCTAAGATACAGGAACATGTTATGCACAGAAACAAGAAACTAAAAAAAACACAGATGCCCGCTGTACACTGACAATGTCCTTCTTTGAAGGCAACACAACAGCTTTAAACCGCACCAGCAGTCCCCCTCCAATCTGTCCCATCTTGTTTCTTTTACTTAACACCCGTCCACCACAGCCCATCGATACCTCGCCATCTGTCTCATCACCCATGGCTTTCAGTTCTCTAAAAGCGTCGTCTGTGACTATCAAGGGCTGTTGTGCCAACAGTCCACCGAGCCAAGTCCAGCCCGGAGGTAAACGTGTCTCCCCTAGCCTTCATTCAAGGCTGAGTGGTCTGGGCCGCTAAGCTAATAACAGTGGAGTGCCCTGGTTGTGATTTTGTCATTTGGCCACTGCAAGACAAGGTGGGTGCCAGGACACTACTCTGTGTGAGATGTAATGTCAAATAAGTGTCTTTCTGTAAGTGCTGTGTTATTATCAGTGCTGTCACTGAGAGCTGTAACCCATCACAGAAACACAGCGGAGATCCTTACTGGACGTCTGAGGCACATTTAACTATCAGAGTTTTGACGACAAGCTGCGTCACACCGCAGACATCAACAGCTCATTATACGCGTGGACCAACAACTCAGTGGCATCGGATCAGATCTGTGAGGCTCGTTCACAAAGGCGGTTCTCACAAAGACCTTTTTCTTCTTCTGCTCCATCCGGCAGGTCTAAACAAAACCTTCTGCAGCTTTGAAAGGTTGTACAGAAGAATAATTCAAAAGGAAAAATTGCACCAGAAGTGATCAATACTCATACCTCATGAATAGTTCTCAGAAAGTGATTGGATATAAAATATATAAGGACATTGATCACAGAAATCCATCTCTTTGAAGAGGAGAAAAAACACAGACAGACTCAGAAAGGAACATCTGAGTTCTTGTGTAAACGAACAACGCGTGCGTCTTCAGCGGAGGTACATCCAAGCGAGATCATCTGAATTTCAGAGCAGAAACATCGTCATGCACATTTAAACCGAGGGGCCATGTGTCCTATGAGACCTCCTTAAACCAAATAAAACTCCACATAAACACAATATCTCTGTTTGTGATGATCACACAGGGTCGCCTACAACACAGCCTGAAATCACACAATAACATGGTAGATTATTTGCATTAAATACTGTTATTATCTTTCCACAAACTCACTTTACTTTCTGTCCCATATAACATATAACAACAAAAGTAAATATTTTAAAAATATTTTTATATTATACACACACACACACACACACACACACACACACACACACAATACCATAATGCATCAATGTAAGGGATGTAAACATACACAAACGTTCACAACTCCAATGTAGTTTTAAATGAATACATTACAACACATATATTATAAAACATATTCAAATATTGCATAACATAATGACACACAGTTCGGGTGCAAATGATGAGAGTCCAAGTTTATCATAACATGCGACTGGACCGGTTGCTTTTAAACGAACGGTGCGGGGATGCATGAAATATCTTAACGCATGAAACGCACGAGCTGTACGTTTCTCACGTAAGTTGCCCCGTAACGGGGTAACAAATGTAAAAATACCCCCCGAACGTAATTGAGACTCGCGCACGGTTCGGTTCGGTTCTGCCGACAGTCCCAGAATTGCCACAATCGGCAGCAAAGTTTTGTGATGCCATGAATGAAGTTAATCCGGGATTTTACGGTGCAATTATCCAAACCGGGATACCGGGATTTTCTACAGCGCCTATTTATCGCCTTTACCGGCATCGTTTAAACGGTAATGATTAGTGGGAATAAAGGCTTAGACGAGCACCTACCACCCCCGTATCCATCTGCTCGGTGCTTACAGACGGAGCCGCCCGAGTTTGGGTTAGAAACCAAAGAACCGGAACCAGAAGCATCTCGGTGTAAATAATCCAAAAGCTCCAGCCGGATCTCCGCTGTCGGAAACTGACGGACTTCATGTCACCGCCGCCGGGGTTCACGCACCGCATCCACCGCGATGATCATCCGAACCGGTCCGTGAGTCAAACTACCTGACAGGGACGTGAAACACATCACAGGGAAACGCGAGCGTCGACCGGGAGCGATACGTAATCCCTCGGGATAACGGACATGGATAACGAGTCGTGCTGGTGATGCTCGCCTGCAAACCGGATTTAACACGACCGCCTTCCCACTTAAGTTCACCGGGGAGGACGGGAACCGAGCCTCTCAGACCCGTTCATCCGCCGACTGACTGAAGACGAGCCGCGCGCCTCCCGCCGAGCAGCGCGGAGTGACGCGCGTCGGTGAGCGCGCGGAGAACTTCTGCAGCTCCGTGATGGGAGGCGCGGAATGAATGACGCGCGTCTGAATGCCGAGCAAATAAACGACGGACGCAACGTGGCTTCAAACATCACGGAAACCATTAACCTCCGTTTTAACGCTGGGCGTCTAACATCGTTACGCGTCGTTCAGTCGCTGCCGTCTGTTACACAGATGAGCGCAAATGAAGCTCCTGCGGGACTTTACATCTGTGCGGAACAAACGCATCAGTCTGAGGCTTAAAACAACGACCTGAGATATATGTATATTTATATTTATGTATATATTTATATATTTATGTATATATGTATATTTATGTATATATTTATATATTTATGTATATATGTATATATGTATATATTTATGTATGTATATATGTATATATTTATGTATATATATGTATATATTTATGTATATATTTATATATTTATGTGTATATATATATGTATATATGTGTATATATATATATACATTTTGCTGTTCACTCAGACTCTGAGTCTGTGTGTGTGTTTGTATGTGTGTGTGAGTATGTGTGAGTTTGTGTGTGTGTGTGTGTGTGTTTGTATGTGTGTGTGTGTGAGTGTATGTATGTGTGTGTGAGTGTGTTTGTATGTATGTGTGTGTGTTTGTGTGTATGTGTG